>JAFMSR010000001.1:59736598-59779110 GCA_022818135.1 Saxidomus purpurata
CATGCCATTGAAAAGTTATGGGATATGCCCATAGGGTTGATTGTATTGTGCCAATTCATTGATTCGGATTTAACGTCGCACTCAACAGCTAAGGTCATATTGCAACGTCCAGCTTTCATGGAGGAGGAAGACCCTGGGTGCCAATTCTGGCATTATTTCAGTCACGAGTGGGCACCTGGGTAGAACCTAGATAGCTCCCAGACATAAAAGAATTCGACCCAAGTAGGGCACGAACCTACAGCGGTGAGGGACAAGTAAACATCAGTCAATGACCTCAACCACTCGGCAACAGATGCCATTGTTTGATGCCAAGCAATTGTCTGAAGTTTCAAGGCTTTAATGGTTACCGAGAAAGTGAATTTTAAGAAAGCTTAACCAGATTCAAGACGACAGTGCCGACTGACGTCAAGAAGGTTATGACAATGGCTCTTCTGTTTTTCAAAGAAAAGCTAAAAATTGATAAATCAATCTTTTGTTATAAATTGATTCAGTATATACCTATTGTAGAAAAAGTACTCGCAGCTTACATTAACTATCCACGTGAGTGGTTCCAAAATACTGCGAATTGCAATATACCGGGTCTATTGCGCACACCTAGTCATTACCAGCCTTTCTATCATACTGTTTTAAATTTTCATAACTTGTATAAAACAACAACTGAATGTTTTAATAGCAGGCTATTATCTTTCATATTTAACATATACTAGACTCTAGCAGTATTTCGTAACAAGTAATAATGATGATGATTATTATGTTCCTATATAATTAATGTATGTATGAATGTACACACCAAAATTTAGTGTAGCAAAAGAATCGTGGTAAAGTTTAGTTTAAACAATATTTATTCTCGAAAATACATAGTATATATACATACATAGTACAAAGGTGTAACAATATAACTGGAGTCTGAAAATAAGCTTTCAAAGAAAACTTATATTAATTCATTTTCCTACTTTGGTAAAGTTTGAAAGTTTTTGTTACAATTTATATTGAGTTAATATTTGTTCTTTGTAAATGACAGCATAATCCAGAGAAATGAATTTGATTTTCCCTTTAGATTATTGCATTTGTCAATATTTAAAAATCGTAGTTAAGACATGTAGATCTATGTGATTTCTTACAGTTATTCGTACCCAGGTACGAATCGACTTCGCCGAAATGCGGACATTTTCGTACCATTTTCGAACCACGCATTTACATAAAATACAACAATTACAACGTGTTTAAAGCATAAAAATATGTTGTCATATTTCAAAAAGACATCTACAAGTGCCTCTGTAGAGTAAATTTGCTGATAAGTTTCAGTTTTATACCTTAGCGCATGAAGGCGTATTTTGGACTAGTTTTTCGGAAAATCTTTAGAGACACTAAATGACAACTTGTCCGGCCGAGCACTTATGATGATAGAGCGGCAAGTTACAAAAAATCGTTGTTTTTTATGTTGAATTCCGAGTTTTGTAATTTAAAATTCAAGAGTACCTAGTGGTTCGATAACGTATTACGATGTTCCGATAGTTTATGATCACAAACACAACATCGGATATAAGACACATTATTCGGCCTGACTAGGTGTCTTTTAGTGTCTCCGGTCTGACTTAGAAAACTGATCTGATCAAAACCGCGTAGGAAACTAGTTCTATATACAGAACAGATACCTCGTTGATTTTAGTAATTTTTAATGTTTTACATTTATTCATCAATACATCATAATGAAAACAGAGTATAAGGTAATGCATTACAATTCTTTTTATTTCATTGAATATATAGAACTACTTTTCGGTCGTATTCGACAAAAAAATGTGTTAAGAGTTCGGCCGTAAGGGTCTGAAATACTCTGTTAACTTTGGATACGATTGAATAAATCCAATCGATCCAAAAAAGCTATATAGGCATGTCTTTATAATGCCTTCACTATAAACGCAATGTTTTCATCCCCTGTCGAAGGCGGAGCGAGGGATATAGCTTGAGCGTTTTTCATCAGCCGGTCCATCTGTCATTCAGTCAGGAGGCTTATCTAAGAAGGATATGTATAGTCACTCCCAATTACTGCACACTGTACAGTTAAATCGTAGTGAGACTTCAGCCTTTGTCGAGAGCCAAGTTACATATATTTTGTTTGGCCAAGGTGGAAAGATGAAATATCACAGATAAGCTACTCACTGACAGTTCTATTTGAACTCACCTGAACTAGTAGTTCTCAAGGGTGAGCTATTGTGGTCAGCGGCTTTCCGGAGTGAGTCAGTGTATGTCGCGTGTCATATGCCGTCCGTCAACAATTTCATCAATGGACATCTCTTCCTAAAAAGGAAAAAAAAATAACAACGCTTAAAGCTTCCAGAGCTTAGATATTTGGATTGTAGCATTGCCAAGTAGACGTCTACCAAGATAATGCAAAACATGACCCCCGGGTCAAAACTGAAAATACCCTGGGGTCTTGTGATTTAACGTACACACAAGCTTTCTTTAGGAAAAACTTTAAAAATCTTCTCTAAAATCACCAGGCCCAGAGCTTAGATATTGGGCATGTAGCATTGTCTGGTAAAACCTCTTACATGATTGTTCTAATTAAGACTCCTGGGTCAAAATTAACCCCGTCCCGGGGGTAACTTGATTTTACAAAGGCCTATTAGCGAAAACTTCAAAACATCTTCTTGTTTAAACCCACAAGGACCAGAGCTACGATATTTGGAATGTAGCATTGTGTGGTGGTCCTCTTCTAAGATAGTTCAAATCCTGAACAACGGTTCAAAATTGACCCCGCCCGGGGTCACTCGATTTTACATAGAGTTATATAGGGAAATATTTAAAAATCTTCTTCCCGAAACCCAAAAGCCCAGAGCTTTGAAATTTGGGAAGTATCAGCTTCTTCTTAACTTTTACCAAACGTGTTCAAATCATGACCCCTCGACCAAAATCGCCCCCCCCCACCGGCGCTCACTTGATTTTACTTTGAGATATAGGAAAATCTTTAAAATATTAATGTCTCAGACCACAATGTACAGAGCTAACATATTTCACTTGTAGCATTGCCTAGCGATCCTGTAATAAGATTGTTTAAATCATACTCCTTGGGTCCAAGTTGGCCCCGCCCCGGGGTCACTTGACCTACTTACCTACTTACCTACTTTCTGTTTTTTTAAGCTACAGCAAGGAAATTTGAACCATGTTTACAGTTTTGCATATAGAGTTCAACTTCGACATTAGCTGATCTTGACGTACTGGCCTACGTTCTTGTTTTTCGAAGTTACAGCAATAACATTTGACCAATATAGATAGATTTCAACTTTGACATTGACTGGCCGTGACCTACTTACCTACTTTCCGGTTTTTGAAGCTACAGCAATAAAATTTGATCCATATGTACAGTTTTAAATGCAGAATTCAACAACTCTGAAGCTACAGATTTCAAGTTGCCATGAACTCAGGTGATCGATCCATGGCCATTATGGCCCTCTTGTCTTAGTTACATAGTTTAACAAAAAAAGAGGATCCACTATATACCCATATAGTTCCCTACGTGTTACTTTTGCCTGCGATGAGTATGTTCTGGCTATATTTACCAATTTATGCATGTCTGTTAGATATGATCGATTTAAACCATCTTACAGCAGTCTGCCTTATACTTCATCCATAGAATACTGTATTCAACAGTGTCGAGAAAATGATAACATTCCAACAAGGTGACCTTTACCCACCAGAAAACGTATGTAATCAGACCAGTAAAGTAGACACGCATCAGTAGAAAATCTATGTCTGAATCAGCGTGGCATTCAAATGAGTAGTGACTAGGTTCGACCACAGGTTAGTGTAGCGTACCTGGGACCCAAACAGTGCATTTTAGTTAAAAAAATACCCTAGTTACTATATATCAATATTGATATATTGATATATAGTCATTAGGCTATTTTTATCTGACGTTCCCTGTTTGGGTCCCTGCTACGCTACACTCATCTGTGGGTTTGACCCTCTAGAGGAGTAACATTTCTAAACAAAATTACTGTCAAACCTCCTGCCATATATTAACCACTTCCTTCTAATTTGGCAGTAGTATTATGCAGCAAATTGTTAAAAATTTAAAAAAAAAAAAATTAAGCTAAATTTGGCATCAAAATGATAAGAACTTATAGTAGAACTTTTGTATGATATTTTAAAGTCTGTCTTGCGCGATTTGATTCAACATCTTTTCAAACATATAGTTTTTACTAAATGTCAAAACTCTTTCAAAGTATTGTTAAGTAGCTCTGAACTATGTGCCACTTTTTATTATTCTGCTTAAGGAAATAGTTTGATTGTTCCTGTTTATTATCAAAACCTGTTTATTTACATCATTGATTGACCACTATTCTCTAATAATGACTTTTCTTGCTCAAGGCTGATCCAGGTTGACATGCAATCACTTTGAAGTAAAATCTTTTATTTTGTTTGAATTATTGTTAACTTTTTATTGTTAAATGTATTAATAACTTGACATATCTAATCTCACAGAAATATTGGTGTATAAACCTCAGCATTTTATGGATTCAGACATTTAAAAATATTTAAATTGATTTACTTCCTCTGTGTTTTAAACTTTGTGTACTTTATAGTGAAATTTAACTGGACATTTCTAATTCTTTTTGACTCTTAAACATAATAACTTTGTGTAAATATAATGTGATATTTTAGTGGCTAATTCAACTGTTATTCAAATAAAATAAAATATTGTCATATGTTGCATAGTCTCTTACTTGGAACTTTATTAAAAAGAATCTACCACTTGATATTTATTTCGAAATTCCCGGTAACTTCAACATTAAAAACAACGCTTCTTAATTGTAGCAATGGTGTAAAAAGAATATTATTACTTTACATTTATCGAAAAGCACATTTCATTGTCTTGTGAATCTTGTATCGATATAGGGTCGTATTTATTATTTTATTTTCAATGAACGTTTTGAAATAATTTCGTTTTGCACTATGTAGGCCTGTAGCAGTTTGAACTTTATTTCTAAGATGCCTAAAATATTCTCATTGGTCTTATTTTCGCTAAAGTTCTGACACTGTTAAATATTTTTATTTAACCATAGTTTAGATCACTTTTTATGCGAGAAGTGGAGAAATAGAATTCAAACTTGACACGATGATTGTTTCAAAGTCGTTCTATGCTGTATTGACATAATCACTTAACAGAAGTGAACTTCAATCTTTTACTTATTAAACCCTGATGAAATGCATCTTTGTTAAAGATTTTCATGGAAACTTTATTTCAATAGTAACCTTTTTGTGCAGAACGGCATCAGATAATCATTCAAATAGCAGACAATAACATAACTTTGATAAATCGTATGAAAATCTGACATAAAAATAAGGTCCAAATAATACTAGCACTTTGCGAAATTCAAGGAGATCTATATTGTCTTTAATCAAGCTAGCTCGAATATTCAGTTACATGAAACATTTGTATTAAATCACCCAGGAAATTAATGCATTGAAGATTAAACCAGCAACAAATAAAGTAGTTCAATCTAAATATTCATAGCTTTTCGACTGTTTCGATGGACTGTACAATCCGCCACATAACACTGGTTTTACATTCGGTAAAACCTGTCCGTAAAGGTAGTTTCCAGTTTCACGGGACCAGTATTATCTCCATCGTCTCTGGTGCCTGCCGTTAACAATCAGCTTGTGCTGATGTATTCATGGAAGCGTAATGAAACTTAGAATGAATATGGCTGAAAATAAGGTACCAGGTCGAATCTTAGAAAAAAAGGCTGCATATTTCATGGAATCTCAATGAAAGATGGTCTAAATGTTTGCCTTGATGAATTCTAGGTCGAGTTTGAGACTGGGTCGCGTCGGGTCAAATGCAACGTCACCAGGTCAAATCTTACAAAAACTTTGACTAAAACACAATAGAGGCTGCAAAATATTTTGCACCCGGGTATCATAAAAAAAGTCAGAATGTTGTCTTGTTAAAGCCTCGGTCGAGATTAAAATTAGGTCATGTGTGGTCAAAAACAAGGTAACCCGGTCAAATAATAGGAACACTTTACGAATACAACAGAAGCAATATTTGATTCCAATAATTATGAAAATAGTTCGAATGTTTGATACTTGATCACGACAGCTAAAAAACTAGGTCGCCAGGCTAAATCAGAGAAAACACTTTTTGCGTTTAATAAAAGGCTGCATTTTGTACCCTATTGTTACGGAAATTACTCGGGATGTTTAACTAAATACAATCTAGGTAAAGTTTGAAACTGAGTCACGTGGTACCAAACACTAGGTTACTAGGTAAAATCATAGACAGCCGTTGTTATAGTGTGAAACCAGAATATATGTAAGTGTATGTGATTTTATGTGCGTGGGCGTGTGTGCATCTGTATATGTGCATTTTTGAGCCGTTTGCATATGTTGTTTGTGAGTATTTATGGAAGGCCACAATGAAATTGTGATATATGTACGATTTCGTATTAATGTCTATTTGTGTTACCTTCTTGAAATAAAGATTTTATTTTTATAAATATTTTAACAATCTAAGTGGACTTTGAAACTGAGGTACGTTGTGCCAAAAATAATGTCACAGAGCGAAATCATTGAAAAACCATTTGCACAATCTAGTGGTGTCATTTTGTTCTAAATATGCATGATCATTGGTCTGAATCCATTCTTTATTGCAGCTGTTCTCAGGTGTGCGATAATGGCCCTCTAGGTCCTCCTGCTTTCTTATATTTTTGCTTGTTTTACAGTTTTTGAACGAACTAACGGAAGACATTGTTGCTTTCAAACCCGTCCCGGACTTGAAGGTGACAGAGACTCGAATCTTGATGATCGGACCGGTAGGTGCCGGAAAGTCGAGCTTCTACAATTCCATCAACTCAGTATTCCGGGGCCGTATTACACAAAAAGCATGCAGGGTAGTGCAGAGCAAAGTCTGACAACAGCTGTAAGATTTTTTTATTTTTACGCACTGTACTTTTTCTGTTTTTATATTTTATGATCTATGTACATTTGTATTTGAAATGTCACTTAATAGTGTCCAAAATATTATACCAAGTGTTCAGTTTCAGCCTTGTCTCTCACAACATTTAGATTATTATACGTCTTATGTGCTAACAACGAATTTGTGTTTTCGTTCACTTAGTGCGAAGTACTCGTAATGAGATATTATGAAGAAGCAAGGTGTAAACTATCATTTTTTTTGTGAACAAGCATCGACTTAGCGGTCAAATAGTAAAAGTATTGAAATGATTACACCTCGCTGCAGACACTGTTGAACTGAAAAAGAAAAAAGTATAAAAAGACTCCTGATGAACCGTATGATAAATACTCGTCATCGTTGTTGTAGTTGTTGTATGAGTTTGACGCCGATTTGATCCGTATTTTGGTCATTTTTACAGGCAGGCAGTTTACAAAGCAAATAAAAGCTATCAGGAATTCTAGTGCTGCATATGATTTTCCAGGAATTTGAAGTATATACAATTTCTGTAACCTTCTTAATCAATTCCTTTATATTTGCATTATTAAATGAAATAAGCGGTTAATATTTTTGTGATATAAGAGAGTTCTTTGTGTTGTTGTCTGTGCAGTATACACCATACAAGGTAAAGGTGAAGTCAGGATCACCATTGAACTTCCGGTTATGTGACACCCGTGGCTTAGAAGAATCGCAGGGCCTGGATGTGCTTGAATGCAACTATCTGTTAGACGGCAACATTCCAAACTATTATCAGGCTAGTTAACTACACTAAGGAAGAGCGATTAGTATTATGAATAAAGTGGAATCAGGAAACTCAGTTCTTGGGGCTTTGCATTTATATAATAGACGTATGTTTTGGTAAACAAATTGTACAGCTTCACAAACAGTGTATGCAAACAGTTTCAGTAAAGAATTGATGATACATCTGTATGCATGCACGAGGGTTAAGCGGAAAGCTTTGTGAAACAGACGTTGAAACTGCAAATGATAATAGAAACACAATGTTTTATTTATCTTTCCAGTATGCCTCTTTGTAGAGATGCCGTGTATTTAGTTAAAGTTTCAAATGAATTATTCTAGAACTATGGGTATATTTTCACATTTCAATACACCATGCGAATCAGTATGACGGATGAATACCAAGTGTGCTGTTAGTATATCACTGTTACTGCTTATCGTTACTGTCTAGTATAAGCATGCGACTGCGACTAATACTACTAGCGCAAATAACACTCTAATTAGTACGGTTTTATAGAATAATGAACTCCACAGACGAGAGAAACAAGAAAATGTATCAGTTTGTTTTTTAGCAGAAAAGGAAAACTGATTTTAAAAAATTGTTCAGTACGTCAATTTTACCTACAGTAAATAGCATGCACAACTGTAAGTAAGATGGATCATGCCCCAGCTCCCACCAGACTGATTTTTCCGGCGTGGGTAAGAACAACGGAAATGCCGATCCGACATGCAAGAAAACAGAGCCCTTAATTGCTCTGATACTGAATATAGGTATTAGACAGGGGAGGCAACAATCGATTTTTGGAACTATAAATCAATTTGGCAGAAATCTATCTTTCTAACGGGTGCAAATTATTGAGTGAGCCTTCAAATTTACTTGTTGTCACTGTTTTGTTTTAGTTCAACCCAACCTCTCCTATCACTCTTAAAACTTCCGGATTCAAGTCCTCTCCTACTGCTAATGATACCGTCCACTGTGCTGTGTTTGTCCTGGATGTTACTACACTGGAAGTGATGTCGACGAAAATAATAGAGAAAATGAAAGGTTTTCAGGATCTGATGAACCTAAAAGGTATCCGTGTACCGTTAAATGTGGTAAAAGTATATATAGTTACACAATGTCCCTTTCACATCATCCTTCAAGTTTAATTTTAATGTAGGCTATTAACTTGATCTTATTTCACAATACATTTTTTGTAAACTGTATCAACGCTTATTTGACTTATTTTTGCTTCGCTGTCATGCAAAGTTGCATCATAAAATAGTAAAAGGCCTATGATATAGCTGTTTGGATGACTTATTTATGGTAATAAAATTAGTTGGATATTTTTTATTCATGAAACATATGTTTACCACTATATACTAATAGATATAATTTCATCAGTTGACTTCATATTTTAGGAATTCCACAAATCGTTCTCCTGACGAAGATAGACAAGCTGTGTAAAGATGTCGAGAACGACGTGTCATTGGTCTTTTGTAACCCTGTTGTAGAGCAACATGTCGAAAAGGCTTCGCAACTTCTCGGACTACCACGATCAAATGTACTTCCGGTAAAGAATTATGAGAATGAGGAGGAGCTGGAAGAAAACAAAAGCATCTTGGCTTTGTTGGCGCTTCGGAAAATATTGCGCTTTGCGGAAGATTTTCTTGATCAAATGCTAGATAGAAAGAATGATGAGCAGTCAGACATAGAAAAACTAAAACTTGAGAATTAAAACTTGAGGAAAATCACACTTTCTAAGCTTTGAAACGGCAACTTACATACTGCTTCTCGTTGATACAGGCCCAATCCTGTGATGTTCATCCTGTGATGTGATTTTCATTTTGTTGTGAGTTCTCGTGTAAATAGAGTATACAGAAAATACAATATTATTGCATACATGCCAGATTTGTCGACGCATTTCCAGGTAATTTGTCTTAAAATCGGGAGATTATATGAAAAATTAGATTAGTAATTATTTGTCTCCTGAAATGATATGGAGAATTGGCTTGTATTTTAAGGTTTGCATTTTCGCATTACCTGTTGAGAGCAGTTATAACCAAATTACAATATCAAAACGCTGTGAGCGCTGAATGCCTGGGGGCTATAGATTAACTCCCCTAAAAACAACTTTTGACCTTCGTGATTTACGCTGAACCTTACTAAAGCGCGGGTCGAAATGTGCATAGGGCAAAATTTAGTATATGACACAAATATATGGGTGGCAGGGAAGTTTGTTTTATTATAAAACGTACGTTAAATGAAAAATAATTACATGGTCAACAATATCAACTGTTTGAGAGAACAATAAAAATAATTCAATCTGCGCTTTGTTCAACTTCAAGCGATATCTGATGATGTGGATCGAAAATTATTGTGTACCAAGGACAAGACCTTGAACCAGAAATAAACAAAATTAAAAATACAGTACTGTACAATGTGTATAACAGGGAAAACCAAAAATGATTCTTGGTTACCTTGTAGTTGTAATCGGTGAAACCGTTCACTGGGCCTTGACATGCAGCGTCCTCGATAAATGGCGGGTGATTTTGATCACATGAATTCCTTCTCGGGAATGTACGTAAATTGTATCTTTTATTTTAAAGAATTTTTTTTTAGGTAAATATATATGTAATCGTTCGTAAATAAGAAAGTTGTCAATGAAATAACATCAGAAATTTGAAAATCAAACTACAAACTCTTATATCGAATTCCGTACGTTTCCGTAAATTTCCGTAAATATCCGTACTTTTCCGTGATATGCATATGATTATCTTCCGTAATCAGCTAACAGCGCAGTAATTTCTAAAACAGAAAAAAAATGTGTAATGCAGCTCGTAAGCTATAGACCTTTCTGCAATCGTTTGAAGTTGTATGTACTGTTTTTATTTGTAATATGTTCTTATCGTATGTGACATTCAAACAAACGATTGATCTGGTCTGTCTTGCACTACTTTCCCAAAGCGCATGTTTACAGTTGTTATTCGCACATAGCACAGTTAAAAAGTCAGCAGTGTTTGAAATGTGGTATGCTAACTTAGGCCTAGGGGACTTTCAGTCCCCAGGCCAAAAACGATTTGGCGAAAGATCCATATACAATGTACCCACATACGGGTCTCTAGAGCAGAAATTGCTTTTTTGGGGTAGGGAATAAATAATCAAAGGTCGAGGTGTGCTTTGACTGAGAATTGATTTGTAGCCCACCCGTTTGGCTTTTGGATATTTAGACTTCTTACAGTTAATTGCCAATTAAAATATATTAAAGTGATATAACCGTTTAAAGTAGTCATCATATTTTTAAGAAAGACATTCATCACTGATTTATACCCCTAGAAAAATGAATAGTAGCAAAGTTTTAACCGAGAAATATAGCTCTATTTAGCATATTCATTTCCATTGAATAAAAAGCAAAGCTGCGAAAATCTGTTTTGACTATCCTATTCAAAAATTGTAAATCCAACATTTCTGTTATGAGTATTTTAATTTCAATGTGTCAATAAGAGACATGACTCGGTACAACTAATTTCTTACATGATCGTAAAGCATCTTCTGTGTTTTCAGCATCATTTTCGATAGTAACCCAATATGGCCCTTTTGATGGGTGATATATCTTTAAAGGTCTGGCCATGAAGACCGAAGTGAGATAATTAGTTTTTCACAAATGATCAAAAAGGTCCATTGTAGTATTCCCAGAACTCTTGGGAAGATTTATCATGGTATGTTACACATGCATGTCGTTTTTTATGTCAGTAGGATTGATAAAATATATAAGTGAAAATTGTTTGAAAAAAAAGTTCCTGAAAAAATAACTCACAAATGCTTAGGAACTATGACATTAAACATGAAATGGATGTTTGTAATGAAAACTACCTGATCTGATCAGGTGCCGTAATGGACGCAGAGCCTGGTTTTGTTTATTTGTGGTCTGAATAAATGCAAAACGGTTCACATATACTGTTTCTATTGTGTTCAGACGGTGTTTCTTCAAAATTGTTTGATAACTAAAGATAATAGCAGAGATATTGACTTTATTCTAATTCGTTCATGTATGAAATATAAATTAACTGAAAATAATTTTTTGAAAATGCAAAGCTAAGCTACTGACGTAAAATATATGTGCGAGTATATGTATTAATGACAAATACATAAAAATGATATACAATTTGTATCTAACAAAATATGTACACTTTAAATATTTTCACAAAGTAGATGTTGTTGAGTGTATGAAAACACTATATTGCTTGAAGAAAGACACCATACAGGGTGTTGACACAGCACTATGTCAGCACAGATTGCATCTGAGTACACCCAAATAACTTTCGTCAGGGAGCTGGATAACTTTTTCATCGTCAATAAGTTGTTGACATGAAGATAAAATTCAAATCTGTAACTCGCAGTCAACAACCGTAACGACTCGGCCTCGGGGTTCTTTTCATGGGGAAGTGGTGGTGTATCAGTTTGTGTCAATTGTATCTATTTGTGTCGCAGCTGTTTGATAATTATTGTATAGGCTGTTATACACACAGAACCAACCAACATATATTAATATACCGTATTCCGTCCGTATTCGTCTTAGCGTATGTGTGTCCATACGTATATGTAAGTGATTTCATCAGAATTAAAATAACTGTATATGCTATGTCTATTGATTCTGATAAAATGTTTCTTTGCAGAAAAACTCACATTGATATGAACTTGCAATGATACAGCGCTCAAAATGTAGAACTATAGTGCCGATGTTTATTTTAAACCAGAATTGGTTAGTATATACCAAAAGTAATAATAATAATAATAATAATAATAATAATAATAATAATAATAATAATAATAATAATAACATCTTTATTTAGTGAAGGTAACACATAAAGACGTGTAAAGAGTTACAAAGCAAATCTTAACAAATCTTTTTTTCATATGGCCTTCAAAAAGAATCTAACAGCTATCTCTCTCTCTTTCTCTTTCTCTCTCTCTCTCTCTCTCTCTCTCTCTCTCTCTCTCTCTCTCTCACACACGCACCCACGCGCGCACGCATACTCACGCACTAACGCGCACGCACACATAACCTCTTTCATAACGTAGGAATAACACATCCATAAAAAATTATCAAGCATATCATAAAAAAAACAAACAAAAAAACATAATATTTGTAAAGAAGCAGGTTTCTTCTGTGTTTTTTGTAACAGTCACTCTATTGACAATACACATCATGAATATTTTTTTTTTCATTTATCAACACTTACAAAATATAACCTAATAGATATCAAAGTATTTGATGTAAGGTTGCCACATAATGTGAACATTTTAAGACAAACAATCAGTACTTAAAATTTATATTATAATACTAATGAACCAAAAATTAATAACAACAATCATCAACAATTCATATTACTGTAAACAAAATAACAACGTCCTTAAATACATGTATCTATAACTGAAACTGTTTTGCCACTCTTGAGATCATTCAGTTAGATTTAAAGTCATGCAACAAAAACTTCTTGTATTTTTGCTTAAAAATGTGTATGTTTTTGGATAATTTTATATCTAAAGGTATTTCATTCCATATGTTCTTACTGTAAAATGAGAACGTATGTAAAACAAGATCTATGTTAGTGACCGATCTGAGCTTATGCGTAATTCGCCTTGATTCACTTGAAAAAGTAATAAGCTCAAACATATAGTCTGGTGTATTCTTATGCATGATTCTATAAACCAGTACAGCGGCGTGATACTTACACCTGTCATGAAATGTTAAGAATTTTAAATCGTTAAATACTTCTTTTGTTGATGTTCTCATTGGTTTATTTAAAATAATTTTACATACTCTATTTTGCAAAACATAGACTTTGTTTATGTAAGATTTATTGGTTTTTCCCCATAGAGTGCACCCATAATCAATGATTGGCAATATATATGAATGATAAAACATACTTTTCATTTCATTTGTCAGATAGTTTAATACTACTTTTAGCAGTGAAATCTTTGAGTTCATTCTTTTACATACATAATCAATTTGATGTTTCCAGCTTAAAGTATTATCTACATATAAACCTAAAATCTTTTGACATGTAACGTTTTCAATTACACTGTTTTCTATTGTTAGATGCAGGTTACTAGATCTTTTTATCCTATATGAAGAACCTATCAGCATACATGTAGTTTTTGCTGGGTTTAATGACATATTATTTGAGATGCACCAGTCATTGATACTATTTACATTATTCTGCAGCTTGGTTTGAATTTCGTGTAAGTCAAAACCAGATTCATACAATGTTGAATCATCTGCATATAAATCTATATTGATATAAGGACATCCAAAGGAAATATCATTGATATAAAGTAAAAATAATAGTGGACCTAGTATGGAACCCTGGGGTACACCAGATACTACTGAAAGTTTGTCCGATTGTATATTTCCTACCTTTATCCGCTGTTTTCGATCAGAAAGGTATGATGAAAAAAGTTTTAAGGATCTATCGGTGAAATTATACACTTGTAGTTTATATAAAAGAATGTGATGGTCAACTAAATGATAAGTGATTCCAGTTCGGTTAATGAAACTGTACGGACAGGAACATGTCAGAATGTCATACTTTTGGAATGTTTCATCTGGTACTGACCAGCAACCAGTTACTGTTACAGCTTGGGTTGATGTACGCATAAAGGCTTGTTTTAAGTCTTCAGAATAAGAACTATTCATTTTTACGACTTATATGAAAATCTGACCTTGCGCCCAGCATATGCGCAGATCACCCGTTTTAGACAAAACAGGGTTAGCATATTTCCAATAATTCTTGTAATCCAAAATTAAAATCTGCTACAGCGGTCTAAACGCAGTCTAACAAATCCAATTTGGAGAATGTATCTGCATCTAATCATGACATAAATGATATAAATTATTCAATACAAAATGCGGTCCGTAACAGTAGCTTATGTCTCAAATTGCTTTCAATAATTTTTTTACGCTAGTCTGACAAATACAGGACTGATACTACATGTATTAAATACATAAACTGCCAGTTAATCCTAGTATGTAGCAAAACTGACAATGTGTACGAACATGCAACTAATTATATAAGCTGAAACGCCATACAGTGTTGTATTTACGCACTTTTGGTGTTTCACGTGTCAACTAGAAGAACATACTTGTTTCAACCAACTCTGTATATTCAAATCAATCTTTGAGTACCTTTATTTCGTTTTTATCTTGACTTTAAAATTTTGTCATCCTTTATGACTGACCAAATTTTTTCACATCTGCTGCGAGTGTCAATGCTAAGTCGAAAATAAACATTGACCATATACGGATATAAACTGCGACAACTATTTAAAATTCAAATTACGTTTGGGAACATTTTTTCTACTCGAGAATACGCTATCGAAGATACGTAGATAGTCTTTTGGTTCCTTTAAGTAAAATTTTGTCGGAAAACAAAACGAACACCAAAATAGAAAAACGCAAGCTCACTACTACATATAGCAATCAAACGGCAGTAAATGAGAGCACACAGTACAGGTTCTAAACAGTGCTCCAATGCGTATAAGGTATGAATACTGCAAATAGGCGATGTTCTTCCGTGGTAGTCCTCAAACGTAGTCCCTATCAAAATATAGTGCCATTTTCCTCCGTGTTTAAAAGCCACACTCATTTCAGATTGTCTTTTGTTTGATATTCAGTCGTTAAAAGGACCAACTGCAGGTGATTTCAATCCGTATTACAGGTTTCTCTGTCCAAATCTGAAGTGTCAGCTAAAACGAAAGTGAGTTGGGGTATTCTTGCGCTTCTACTCGCAGATGTTGTTTACAGCACATGTTGACCTGAACTTTCTTGCATCATGGTTAACATGCTGTGTTTTCGCTATTTTTTATATAGATAGATCTTAAAAATATGGGTAGTCGTGCAAGACGTGAAAGACTAGAAATCATGACAAAAAGTAGCTGTATTTAAGCGATTAATATAGAAAACAGTAGAAACCACATTTATAGCAATCAAACCATTAGATTCATCACATGATATACATCACATGATCTGTTTGGCGCGCAAATTATCCGCTTCGAACTATCTGTTCGGTTTCGAACTGTTTCAGCGAAGTTGCCCGTGTTTTTAGGAACGTCGTATCTCCAAAATTTGTTTATTAATTGTCTCGTTCGTTCACTCAGGAACGATTGTCTGTCGAAAACCCAAAAATAATAACGTATTTATTTATAAGCCCTTATCATTAAAATTGCAGAAATGAGAATACCTGATGGGTTGAGTTTGACCTGTATATAGAGAATATTAGGCTACTGTCTTTTGATAACATGTGATATCAGGTGAGGTAGATGCGGTCGGAAAAGGCGAGGCTCTGCCGAGCTGTTTCCGACCGTATCTGCAGAACCTGATATCACATGTTGTCAAAAGGCAGTTGACTAATATTCTATTTATCATGCAAATCTTCATATTGTATATTTTTGACACTTTTAGGGGCCTAAAATAGAATAAATACGGTATTTATAAAAGAAAATGATTTCAAATTACTACATGTGCCTCGAAAAATAGTTCTACATTTCAAAGGACAAAAATATAAAAACGACATAAATATAGCTTCATAATTACCTTCATGAGACTATTTATAAATGTTTTTCTGTTCTAATGTAATGATATTGTTTTGCAAACAAAATATTTGCAAAGACACACACAAGAATTTCCAAGTAAAACACCGACATTTCAAAAATGGCGGCGTGGGCTCAACACCACTGGGGTATTCTAATTGTAAACAAACGAGGAACTTGAGAGTTGATGAGTGAAAAGTGAGCGGTTTAAAGACAGTTTTCAACTTTTGATAGGTAGCTGATAGGTTTCAGGCCATTTCAACCACGCATTAAGAACTTACTGTGAAAATTGGATAGTGATAAAAAAATGAAAATCAACTTTTTCTCAAATTTTGCCTCTATTTGGGCTGTATTTTTATGCAATAACTACATCATTAACAATGATTTGTAAACAAAAATACAAAAATGATAGGATAAATGAAATGTTTTGATTACTTTTTCTCATTGCACTTGAGGAGTCTTGCTTGTTGAACTGGAAGTAGTCCGGCATGTGGGCGTGGTTACAAAGTGTTATCACGTCAGTGACGTGATATCATTTTAAAATATCGGACAAGTGTTATCGGTCATATTTAATGCTAGTTGCATGATAAATTCGAATGTCCAATATCCCTCAACTGTACCATACGGATATTCGCTTCCGGCTGCAATTTTGATGATTATAAAACTTATAACTTATAAATAAAAACATTATTGCAGGCCGCCTCAGCGGCCCGCTCTATTTATGACGGCTTTGGAAAATGCTCATGGAGTTGCGTAAGCACTTGTCTGCGTCTCTATTTTCGGCGAATGAGGAAACCTCGAGATACGGTCTATTCTCATGTAATAAGACTGATAAATAGTGATAACATATCGAGACACAGACAACTTTTTCGGAGAAGCCGTAGTAAGCTCGCTTTTGCCTGGAAGTTCGTTACCTTTAAACCATCAATGAAATGACGAGTAGAATTTATAACATTATTTGAAATGAGAAATTTTCGCTGTAAGGCACCTTCTGATTGGATAATACGGGGTGCATAGAATTACCGAAAACAACCGAAAAAGACCGAATAAGACTGAAAAAGACTGAAAAGGGACCGAAAAACAGTTTGTGCAGACCGAAAACAACTTTTTTTTTCAAAAGATAATGCATAGTTTATAATTTATTTTTAAAATAAATGAAGGAATTTGTAAATAGTCAATCACAACTAGCGATATAATATAATCTTTAGAAAAACAAGATGTTTTTGGTCGGCAGTATTTGTTTTTCGGTCTTTTTTGGTAATTTTACTTGATTTGTAATACGATAATTTCAAATTTCTTCATTTATCAACGGACCTATATAGTGAGAATGAGAATAGACAATAAAATACTCTTGCGTTTTCAGTTTTTTCTTGAATGGGTTAATAATTTAAGTACAGTTCGATTTCTAGGTCATACGTGTTTTTGTACTTTTAAAATAGACTGCTCCAGTGCCAACGTAAGTCGGGTCAATCAATCTTATTGTATACCAGAAGTTTTGGTGCGAGAGAATCGTGCAACACTGGCCACGTGGTTAAAACCGAGATATTTGAGCGTATTACATTGTATGTTTTACTTAAAGTTGCTGGTTCGAGCCCTAGTACGACAATATTGATTGAGTTCAATGAATTTATATCCTCTTTATTTCCAATGGAAGGACATAATTCTGTGTTAGTTTACATGTACTCAGAGGAGATGAAATGTATACCATGTATTATTAATTTTACACAATACACACAACCGCTAAGGAAACAATACAAATACAGCTGTTGTCAAAGGTGTGTGTGTGTGGGGGAGGTGGGGGGGGTGGGGGGTGGAAGGGGGGGGAATATAGAAAACGCAAATGGTTTTTATCAAATATAAACGTAGGTCGACAGGGCATGACTTGGGGCTGGTCCGGTTTGGGCGTTGGGGTGGTTCACTTTACGCCTGATTTACAGCACCTAATTTTGGCTATTACAATCACAATTATGGACTTTGGTAATTTTCTCGCTCTTAAGATTGACTGTAGAAAAGAAGTGGTCAGAAAAAGAAGTGGAACGAAAAGAGATAAATAGTCATCAATCATCTTTTGCTTGCTGAAGTCAATTCCGTTTCATTTTTCATAATTTATCAGCAAAAGAAATGTCGGTGTAATTTTTTCTGTATCATGGTACCGTTGGCAAAATACAACCACTGAAATTTCCATTTCCTCTTTTTATAGGAAAAGTTAGCGATACATATATCCTATTGCTTTAACGAACAACCACCAACAAGTTAAAATAAACCAGAAAATGTAACTGAAATAACGTATATTTTGCCGTGTTTTGTATCGACGTCATGTGTTGTCCCTAAAGAGACTATAAACACGAATAAAATAAAATGTTATAAAATATCTTTAACAAAGATATAATACATATTTTGTATCAGTTACGATTGTTTCAAAAAAATTAAAATTTAAAAACAAAAATTGAACAATTAAATATTGCTCAGTCTGAGATTGAACCGCGATATACAAGCGTATGAAGCTAGCACCTATACCACTGTACCAGTACGACTTTGGTTATGAAATAGTGACAAATCTATTGATATACTGAATATATTGATCTTTATATACAAGAATGCTTCACTCCCTAATACATAAAATGAATTAAATGACCCTTTATAAACACATTGTTTACTAAATCGAACAGTACGTATATAATTCATAACTATCAACATAATATGTTGTTACCTCCAAATTAATGTTAATTATAACTGTAGAGTATTTATACTTTCTCGGCCAGTGAATTACTGTCAATAATTCGAGTAGCATATTTATAAGAAAAACAAGGATTAAGTTTGTTTTCCTAATACACATGTCGCGATAGATATTTTATTACTATTGGAGACAGATTTGGTAAGTGGCCGGTTAGCTCAATCGGGAGAGCATTAGCATAACTTTGCAAGGGAAGTTACATGGTTTCGAATCCCGGTCAAGGTACTGTTTTTTTTCCTAACCTTGAGACATACTGAATAAAATTAATTTTTATTATAAAAATCTAGCTAACAATCGCTTTCATATACTAAAATTTGCGCCGACTATCTTTTTTTAAAGGTAGTTCTTGTTACGTAATTAGACTGGTTATAGAGATAGCTATAGCAGTTAGTAAAATTTGAACTGAATAATCGCGATACAGTCTACGAGAAGTTTGATTCATGTAAACGTCAAATTATTTAATACGTCTCTGTAAAACGTTCAGAAAGCAGTGAACAGTTCAGTTTATTGTTCGGCAAGTATAAAAAACCTGGTATAGGTCAAACATACCGTTATCTTCCGGCAAAGTGGATCCATTACGTAACCATGACTCAAGTTTTTGAAACTTGTACAGTTTTTACATACACGATCATACTACAGTATGTTTTTGAACGGAAGTATCATTGTACAGTCACTGAACAACAAACAATATATTTGCTCAAATTACAAAAAAGTAGGAAGCTGTCTCTCGAAAGAAAAAATGAAATTAAAAATGTTTAGTGACCTGGCAATAACTAATCAAGTTAAGACAGCTTTGATACTTTTGTATCACAGTTTTCTTGTTATTTTACACGCACACCGTAGATCGAAAGATACCCGGCTAATAGAAATGACCATTGCCAGACAGTTCTGATTGTTACATCAATTACGATATTTCATTTTTTCATGTTTCACTGAGTGATGCGGGAGGGTATATAGGTAAATTGAAGTTGGAATTGTATAAGCATAATTTTTAGCTCGACTATTCGAAGAATAAGAAGGCTATTGCAATTTGCACTCGTTTGCGTTGGTTAAAGTTTTTGATAAATGCTAATATCTTCTATACCATCAAACATATTTACTACAAACTTGGCATACTTGTTTGTAATGGCAATATAGACATTTGCAACCAGTTACATAACTCTTTAAACCATATTTGCATAGTTATGCCCCTTTTTGTACTTAGAATTTGTCACAAAAACTTAACCTTAGCTATTACTAAATGCAATTTTTTAATATTTCTTGATTAAACTTTGAAATTGTTTTGCTTACCACAACAGGGTTGTGATGCAGCCGAAATCTTTGTGTCAAGGTCTCATTTGACAAAGTCATTATATACCCCCTCTACCCCACCCACCACCCGCCCCGACCTCTACTATCAGGCATATATCTAAGTTACTATTGCTGAAATAAATTGATTTAATTATTAAAGCATCTATAGAATGTTCAGATAGATTACTCTTAACTGAATTAATTTCAAATTATGGCCCTTGTTGAACTTTGGTTAAAGTTTTGCATGCAAGTACTATCATGCACATACTTCAGTAACCACTTACGTGAGTTATTTGAAACTTAGCAATAGTGTTCAGGGGTATCAAAAAATTAAGTTACCATAAATAACGTTTGACATTTTATCCCCCTCCGCGAAGGGGGAGGGGGATATAGGAATGGTCTCCGTCCGTCCGTCCGTCCGTCCGTCCGTAATATTTTGCTGGCTGTTCCATATATTAGCCACTTGAAGGATGGTCAGATGTTCACCTCACAGGGAGTGGAACGTAGCCCCGTTTCTTCCGAGATTTAAGCGACGAACCTGTATCTGCGGATGAAAAATGGCGGACAGTCCTTGCTCATACTGAAACGGATGTTATTCATGCAAATGCTGTACGTTATTAGAAGGTAAAGTCACCTTTTTATGATGTCGTTTAAAACATTTCATTTTTGACATTGTACATGAAAGAATGGACGTACGTTCAGTTCAAAATATTCTTATAATCTGCTTATGGCTGTGTTCTTTCAAAAAGATTAGTATGATGGTCATAATGCGTAAATAAAGTACGTATAGTGATTTTGAATTAACGATGGCAGATACCAAAACTTGCGTAATACTCTCTACAGAGACAAAAAAGTGCGCGATACTGTTTTTTCGGCCATGTGGTCCATATAGTCGATGTCATCGCCACAGCAATTTACAGTGGGTTTAGCTGCAATGATAACTTGTATAACAAAGTACAGAGCCATTGTATCTTGCTTAGAAATGACGAATGAATACCAGGAGTCGGTAAACATCGATCGTTGCAAACAATGTTCAAGCAAACAGGCTAAGTATGGCAACTACGAAGCTACAACAAAAAGTTGATGGAAGAATATATGTATGTATTTTTTCAGTACAAAGTGCCAAGGATAACACAATAAAGAGCAAGCTCTTCTTTCCATTGTGGTCCTTTTTTTTAAAGACAGAAGCTGATACAAGGGAATCCGGGTACCAGACCCTAGCTCTTTTGCGAATAGACCCCTTGGTTCTTTTTTACATGCCCGGTGTACAGCACCGATACACGCGAGACTACCTCTGGGTTTCGTACCAGTTCATCTCATGTAGGTGGGAAACACTGAAAAGCGTTTCTAAAATTTCCAGTGCCCCGACCGAGAATCGAACCGGGGACCTCCGGATTAGTAGTCCAGAGCGTTAACCACTCGACCACCGCACCACCTGACTTACACGTCAGATGTTGCTCTACTTTCAGTTTAAATAAGCACTGTCCGCCATTTTTCCTCCGCAGATACAGGTTCGTTGCTTACTTCTCTGAAGAAAACGGGCTACGTTCCACTACCTGACCTCATCAAGATGATGTCAAGGTCACAACTCAAGGTCAAATATTTGAGTCTAACATTTCCTGTCCGCTCCATATCTCCTTAACCCCTTGAAGGATTTTGATGACACTGTGATCAAATGTTTACCTCATTAAAATGATGAGCAGAACCATTGAGTAAGTCACGCTGGCTCAAGGTCAATGTTACAACTTCAAATATTCGAGTCTAATATTTCCTGTCCGCTCAAGATCTCCTTAACACCTTGAAGGACTTTGATGAAACTCAGATCAGACTGTCACCTCATCAACATGAGCTGGTCATGCTGGGTCAAGGTCACAACTTAAGGTCAAAGGTTTGGGTCTTGGAACTCGTGTTCGCTCCATATTTCCATAACACCTTGAAAGATTTTGATGAAAGTCCGGTAAAATGTTCATCTCATCAAAACGATGCGCAGGACTCATGAGCCGGTCACGCTAGGTCAATGTCACTACTTAAGGTCAAAGGTTTAAGTCTTGAAACTCCGTGTCCGCTCCATATGTCCTGAACGCCTTGAAAGATCTTGATGAAACCCAGGTCAAATGTTTACCATTTCAAGACGATGAGCAGAACCCATGATCTGGTCATGTTTGGTCAAGGTCACAAATTTAGGTCAAATGTGTGAGTCTTGAATTTCTTGTCCGCTCCATATCTCCTTAAACCTTTGAAGGATTTTGATGACACTGTGATCAAATGTTTACCTCATGAAATTGATATGCAGAACTAATGATCTTGCCACGCCGACTCAATGTCACAACTTAATGTCAAAGATTTGAATCTGTCCACTCACAAAACCTACACATCCCTACTTTACACAGGCCTTTTCTTTTACCATTTGTAAACATTAGTAACTTTATTTTCCTTTTAGAAATCCATGCTGTGCACCTCTGAGAAATAACTAACTCAGTAACATTAATTCCTTCAATGTTCCTATTTGTGGCGGGGGATATAGTTTTCTTTTAGACTGCCTTGCTTTTTATCCACGTACCGTCTGTCCACCATATCCCTCAAACGACATCTCCCGTGAAACCACTGAGCCAAAGCTGTTGAAACTTAGCAGGGATGTTCTTTGCATTACGTTCTATTAAACTTATTTGAAGAATTCCATTCCATACAGAACTCTGGTTGCCATGGCAACAGAAAGCGGACGCTTAAATAATCTTCTGAAAAACGGAAGGTCCAGAGATGAGATATTTAGCAGGTAGCATTGCCTAGTGGACATCTACCAATATTGTTCAGATCAAGACAACGGGGTCAAAATTGACTCCGCCCGGGGGTCACTTGATTTTACATTGGCTTATATAGGAAAAAAACTTTAAAAATCTTCTCTGAAACCACAAGGCGTAGAGCTTAGATATTTGGAATGTAGTATTGCCTAGTTGACCTCTACCAGTATTGTTCGAACCATTACCCCCGGTTCAAATTGATCCTCCCTGGGGGTCATTTGATATTACATAGGCTAATATAGGGAACATTTAAAAATCTTATTGCCTAGAACCACTAGGCCAAGAACTTGAATATTTGAAATATAGCATTATGTAGTGGACCTCTACGAAGATTGTTTAAATCAGAACCCTCAGGTCAAACTTGACCCTTTCTGCCATTGACGACCTTATATTATAGGCAATGGTAGCCATGTGAGTGATTAGGGCTAACTTGGCCCTCTTTTTTATGATTACAGTTTTTTGTAGTTTATACTTCGAGAGTCAACAAAATTTTTGTTTTGCTATTTACTGACAAAAGTTTTGTTTTATTGGCAAGCACTGAGAATAGTCGAGCATGCTGTCTTACGGACAGCTCTTGTTTGTTACTTAGACGTTTCATTTGTGAACAATTTGGGTTGTTTTAGTATCAGTTAAAGTGACATTATGCACATTTTTTAAAGTAAAATTCCAGCTGAAATAGGTGTGTGTGAAAAGGGTAGAGGAAATAATAACTTTTGACCCAATACAACTAACTTTTCCTGCTACCAGTACGAAATAATAACTTTCCAAATATTACTTTTCCTATTTTGACTGGGAGAGTCAATTTAAGAAATAAACAAATGCATGTCGGAGTTGCTTCCCTTCCACTGCCGAGCAACACTAATAACACAAGGGAGATCACTGCCAATGAAGAAATTATTATTTAATTAGTCCATTTCTTTAATTTCTAAAGCACCAACTTCAAATATTACTGCGGTATTATCATTAGTTTAACACATTTAAATGCACAGCTACCGAAAATTGCTTTTATAAAACTGTCACCAAAAATACACTATGTGCAGTAAGATGAGCATAATGTCACTTTAACATTCATGTTATAAACATGTTAATGTATGATACATTTGCAAGTTGTATCTTCATTTCTCACTACTCATACCAAAAAATTGCTGTTTCTTCACTTATTTTATGCCATTTTGATTATGCTTCATCAGCCTGGTATTTAGGGGTAACTCAGGAATTGAAGAATAAACTTCAGGTCACTCAGAATAAGTTAAATATATTCTTGTTTAATCTACATCCAGAAAGAGAACTTTGTCAGTCTAAATTGGTTACCGGTTGAAGATAGAATCAGTCAATTGTTACTTAATCATGTCTTAAAAATAAAAGGTAATAAGGCCCCTTCATATTTGGGTGAACATTTTACTCCTGTCAGTTCAATTCATAGGTATTCCACTACATTCAGTACTGGATATGAATGGTACTGGGAGATATGCTCTCCCAGTGGTTAAGGGTTTTTGGAAGATATCTTTTGCTTGCAATGGTTGCTTTCTTTTGAATGAATTGCCACAGTATGTTAATGATTCCTCATCCATTTCTGTTTTAAAGTATAGAGTAAAACATCATTTTATAGATTCTATGCAATAATTATATTTCTTAATCTTAGAATAGTAATATTTTTATCTTTTCAAATCACCACCATCACGTGCATATGTTTTGATAACAATATCAAGAAGAAATCGCCCTTTACTGGATGTCGGGTCCGATTCAAGCTTTGAAGACACATGTAATATCTTGAAGTAATACTTTCAACACCAAAATAGAGTATTAATGGCTACTGCTTAAGTTTAACGTTTCATGCATATTAAGCAAACATATATGTGCACCTGGGACGTTTACGACCACCAATCGCCTTTTACCAGATGCCGAATCAGTAAAATGCAAGAACGACGGATGAACATACTGAATATCAACACATGATGTCGGGCTAGTTCAGACATTTCAAGCAACATGTATATGCTAACAACAAAATAGCCCTTTACTGGCTACGATCCAGTCATGTGCATACGTTTTGACGAAAATATCAAGAAAAAATCACCTTTTACTGGATGTCGGGTAAGTTGTATGCATATTAAACACACATATATGTGCATCTGGGATATTGACGGCCACCAATCGCCCTTTACCAGATGCAGAATCAGTAAAATGCAAAACAACGGATGTATGTACTGAACAGCAACACATGATAGATATTCGCCTTTTACCGGATGTCGGGCCAGTTCCTTGGTTTCAAGCAACATGTATATACTAACAACAAAATAGCATTTCACTGGCTACGACGTAAGTGTAATTCAACACCATCACGTGCATATGTTTTGATGAAAATATCAAGAACAAATCGCCTTTAACTGGATGTCGGGTAAGTTTCATGCATATATATCACACATATTATGTTCATCTGAGACATATACGACCACCAATCGCCTTTTATACCAGATTCCGAATCAGTAAATTGCAAGAAAGATGGATGTATGTACTGAAAATCAACACATTATAAATATTCGCCTTTTACTGGATGTCGGGCGGGTTCCGAGATTTCAAGACACATGTTTATGGCAACAACGCAATAGCCTTTTACTGGCTATGGCGTAAGTCTAATGCACTACCATCACGAGCATATGTTTTTGATGAAAATGTCGTGAAGAAATCGCCATGTACTAGATGTCGGGTAAGTTTCATGCATATTAAGCACACATATAAGTGCATATTGGACATTTACGACCACCGATCGCCTTTTACCACATGCCAAACTAATGCAAAATCGACGGATGTATGTACTGAAAATTATACGCCTTTTACCGGATGTCGGGACAGTTTCTAGATTTCAAGACTCGTGTTTATATCATCAACAAAATAGATGTAGACTTACATTTAAAGCATCACAAGCACGTGCATATGTTTTGATGAAAATATCAAGAAGAAATAGCCTGTTACTGGATGTCGGATTAGTTTCATGCATACCAATTACATCTATGAGTGCCTCTGGGTCACTAACGACCAACAATGGCCTTTTACCAGATGCCGTATCAATGAAACAATGACAGATGTATATACTTAAAAGAAACAAATAATAAAAAAATCGCTTTCACCGGATGTCGGACCCGTTTTAAGCTCTGTAGACACGTGCTATACTTAATGATACTTTCATCACCGAAATTGCCTTTTACTGGCCTACGAGTTACGTTTAATGTTAAGAAGAAATCTCCTTTTACCGGATGTCGGGCCCGATTTAAGCTTTGAAGACACCTATGTAATATCTTAAATTAATACTTTCAACACCAAAAAAGATGACCCATAATAAATAAAATTACGTTTTTACCGGGTATCGGTCCTGCTTAAACCAGTTTGAATCTATAAATTTATAAGATAGGGTCAGGGCCCAAATAAACCAATACATATAAAACTTGATTTTAATTTGGTTTGTTTTTATTTTTTGATCCCAATAAATTGCCATTCCTGGCATAAAAATCATACTTCAAGGATTTGAACTTAAACGAAGATAATATATAGTATTATAGATCTAAAGAGCAAGACTAGAGCCTACAGTATGAGAGGTTAATTTATAACTACTTAGCCTGTTCTATACCCTACATCTAGTCGCTAAAAATAAGTACCTCCCATTTTCGCCCAATACCTGTTATCTTCATTATAGTACGACATAGTGTAAAGTACGCCGTACGTCGACTACTGGTAAGTGGTTAAATTTAAACCTCCTTATGAACTCAAAATTTATATGCTATTAAACGAATGATTGTTAACAAAATAATTTACTGAGTTGTACGTACTGTGCAATGTGTTGTGGAAATAACTCCAATCAAAAGTTTGATATCGATATCGTTCTAATTTATGCGAACTAATGTTGATATTGTACTTTCTGTTTCAATTTCTAAGGCAGGTGTGTATTTCTCTGGTTTCTTCGTAAAAAACAAACAACGCAGTCTGCGTCTTTGAAGTCCCTTTTAATATTCCAAAACTGAAATGTACGTTCACGTGTTTACGTACCATATACATTGTACGGACAGTTGTAAACCGAAAACGAAAGTAAAATAATACTTGGTTTCAAATCCATCAAGATTCTATAGTTTTTTTCTTTCCCATTGGTTTTAGTTTATACTAATTTATTTTAGCTCAATTGTGAAGAAAGATTGTAGCTTATCGAGTCTGCTTCCTAAAAAAACCAGTACTGGTGTCATATGAGTAGGTACGGTCGTGATCTCAGTGGGGATGAGCGGCAGACACCTTGACCTCTACACTACCGCTCCCCTTCCCACACGTTTTACTTGTATTCTTAAACCATATGTTTTAGTACAAACGTTAGCACATGTACTAGTTGCATAGAGCTCAAAAATACCATCCGAAATGTTTTCTCACGTTTGGCTATAATATCCACAAGGTATACTTCCTATTATACAGTAGATGTTTCGAAGAATCGTTCTCAACAAACATTTAAAAAAATACATGTATCATTTTCATAAAACATATACCATTTAGATCTAAGTTACAAATCTGCTAAATCTCATGCAATTTGGTCCAATTTTTAACTATGAATAATTGTTCCTTCCATGGAAGGGACACTTAAAATTGTACAGACACACTTGACTGAACAATGCAGCACGTAAGCCGTTTTTCGGTGTGTTTCCGTTATAAATTAAACGTTGTGATATTAAAAATTGGAACAACTAACAACCAATAGCCGTTCTTTTCCGTACATGCTACATGTTTACGTTACTGTGGTTATTTCCCTTTATGTGGTAACTTCACTGGGTAAGCTATAGTCTCGCTATTTGCACTTCGAAGGCAAACCGATTGTACAGGTTGACATTTAATAGCTGTCCGCCTTCTACAAAATGGTGTGACAGTTATAAAATATCAGATCTGTGAAAGGGGTCACACTAAAACGCCAAATTAATTAGGCTAGGTAAGCTATTGCACACATATACAAAATAAGCTAGATCTATTGCACGTTGGACTTGCAGAAATCGCCCGACAATGCGTTTGCTTTTGCATTATGAGTTTGACAAATAGCTGAAAGAATGTTAATTTACATATCGTTTGCATAGCGTATAAATATGCTAATATTGTTGCTGGAAGTATTGGCGCGAACTTACCATGTGACCATATAAAAGCAGATCTAGCGTGACGTAGTAACAGGTGCGTGGAGTATTAAATATTGTAGATACTAATGCCTGAATTTGCTTCGACTGTCGTAGTTTGTACTTCAATAAAATATATAGAAAGATGTGCCCTAGAAGGAACTTTTGGAATGCTATAACTTGTAAAAAATATAAACTACTGAACATTATACTGAGGTGACGGGGTGCTACACATTTGATAAGGTTATGTCGAGTTTTGGTATATTCGTTAGTTTTGGATCCGATAAGGCATGGTAATTTCAGTGTGTGTCAAGGCATTTCATTGGCTGACGGATCACATATTGCCGAGAAGCGTTACAGTGAGAGATCGAGATGAAACGAAGACGAATTAGCTAAAAATGTAACCGAAGTAATTTGTTTCTATGCCAAAGTTAATTTTCTATTCAGTTACGTTGATACGAGGCTCATTATTTACGTTTGCAATTTTATGAATCAATAGAAATAAGTGTTATGGTTTAATCATATTTTATTGCTTATACATAGATACATGTACATATGGCACAACAAAAATAAGTGTCACCTTTATGATGTTCTCAGTCGTATAATACAGAGCATACCTTTGGGTATGATAGTAAAAAGTGGATGGTATTTTTTTAGCTCTATGATACTAGTACATCGTGAGGTGAAAGTAAAAAATGTGTTGATGTGAATCCAGGAGACGATTCAATTTTGTTCGAAACGCATGATTTCGTGCCTTGAACAGGTGAGCATATAGTCGCCGGTTTGTCCGTCCGTCCGTCCGTCCGTCCCGAATTCGTTCCCAGACTGTTTCTCAGCAACTACTGCTAGGAATTCAATGTAACTTCATTTTAATGTTAAGTTCCGAGAAGACATGCGCATATTTTCCGCATGTTCCAGTTCGATTATTTTTCAGTGAGTTATGGTCCGTTGATTACTGCTGTATTGAATATATTGAGTGCTTGCCCATGTGATTATTTTTCCTAGAGTTGTGGTGCTTTTCTTTTTTGCTAACAATATTTAAGAAAATAATTGTCCGCTCCATTTCTAAGCAGTCGATAGCTGGAATTTAACAGTACTTCATGGGAAGTTTTATTACTTAAAGCAGTTGCACATATTTTCACCATGTCCGAGCATGGTTATGAATTACCTCCCTTTATTTTACATTATTTTACCCCGCACTATTTCTCAGCAATTTCGGTGATTGGAGTGGACTCATTCATGATAATGAATTACGTCCCTTATTATCCCTCGCCAAAGGCGGAGGGATATTGTTTTGGCGTTGTCCGTCTGTCCGTCGGTCCGTCTGTCCGCACGCATGCTGGATAACTTAAGTGGTAGGAGGTGTGGTCTAAGACAATAGAAATCTATTATCCTCATTCCGTCTTTTGTCCCTTAAATGGTCATTCTTTTGTTACTTAAGTGGTCACTCTATTGTTCGAGAACAATGGAAATACCACCTAATACCACATATGCAGGGGCGTCCGTCCCTCCGGAGTCATAACGCAAGAACCAATGGATAGAATTTCATGAAACTTAACATAAGTGTACCATAGCATAATGACGCGGCACAAACACATCTTTCGTCAAGATCGGATTAGTATCTCTAGAGTTATTGCCATTTAATTGTTATTTTCTTCTATATTCAATATAAAAACATTGAAATTATATTTCTCTGAAACCGGTTGTTAAAATTAAATTGTAATTGGCTCAAATAGTTAAATTATTACTCTTTCTAATATCCATCCCCTACACTTCCTGATTTTTTTTAAATGAGGCCCCTTAAGGGGGTGTAGTGCTTTTCTTAAATACTCTATTTAGAAACTTAGAAATTTTTGTTTTCAGAAACTAATAGTCCTGATTTAAACAAACTGATAAGAACTGAATTCTGTATCACTGTGAGATGCTGAAAAAAGAATTACCCCTCAGGGATGAGTCCCCAATTGGGTGGTGAAATTTAAAAAATGCTTCTTTTTTCTGAAAAGACTTGTCTTAATATTATTTTGTTTGGAACAAATCAGCAACTTTGTATTCTGTAACAACAGAACATTTATAAACTGGTTTTTACAGAAATGAGGCCCTTAAGTGGATGTAGTGCTTTTCTTATGTAATTATTCTATATAAACTTAAGAATTCTTGTTGTCTGAAAGAAGTAGTACTGATTTAATTTAATTGCTACAATTAAGTTCTTCATGACTGTAAGTATCACCTCGGAGATAAAGGCCCCAGTGGGGTGGTAAAATTTTGGTACAAGATTGGAAACCATGAATGCTACCCGAAACACTCCACCACAAGAATGGAAACAAACCTATTACATGAAGTGACAATTGTATTAAGAGAGACAATTAAGAATAAGGAAAGAAAAAGGTATAGTTGTTCAATATGCTGGACTTGCTTCATTTTTTTTTTCTTTTCTTTTGAAAGATAAAAAAACAAGTAAATTTAGTGAATCAATTTCCCCCACCAAATGAAGAAAATAGCTGAAAAAGAACAACTTGAAAGTGTATTGGTCTGTCTGTTTCAGAATAAAAGCATTTTTAAAATTTCACCATCCCACTGGGGCCTCATCTCCGAGGTGATACTTACAGTCATAAAGAACTTAATTGTAGCAATTAAATTAAATCTTGATGTGATTGTAAGAGTACAATTGAAATTTTTAAAGCTTGTATCAAAAGTGAAAAGTTGTACCCCAAATTGCGTTATATACGGCGAAACTGGCGTTAAACCTTTAAGTATTGATATTCCAATTCCAAAGTTTATTCGGTATTAAGCATAATTACAATGCTTTTAACCTATACATCATAATAACAAATAAAGTGGTATAGATATACAGTAAGACAAGTTTTGCAAAAGAGCAGTTTAAAGTATAAAGTGTGTTAAGTTGTTATATTCATTAAAATATAACGAAAGCTTGTCGTCTCTTCGGTACCAAGGCTTTTTAACGTTTAATTTGTATGCGATAGAGAGGTACGTATACCGGTACACTTATCGTCTATTTGATGGGAGATAATCCAGTTATTGGTAAGCTTGGGTTTTTCGGCAGTTAGCCTCCCTTTAATCGAGTATGGACAAGAATTCGCAACCAATGCATATATCGCAACAGAGTATTTCATAATAAGAAAAATGACATGTTACATTATTCGTGCATTTCAATAATGTACGGTATAGTCTATCTGTGAAAGTGTGTATAACTCTATGAAATTCTTAATTTCATAGCGAAGTATATGTATTTTGACACACTGAAAATAAGACTTTTAGATTTGGATGACAGAAGCTGTTCAAATTTCAGAATATTTAGCCAGTGACAATAATAAGTTTTAAAGTGTTTTTTTCTTAAATCGCGATATTTTGGGCACACTAGAAGAACATGATATTCCGTTTCCGGTAAATTCATACTGCATGACAAACAGACCCTTTGTTGTCTAGGGGTATTAGTATAACGGCCAGCTTCTATATGAAGATCGTGGGATGAGGTTCTGAATCTCGTCAGGGCAAATCTGTATTTACCGATTTGAAAACTTCGCTCATTAAATTATCGGTACCCGGGGACTTGTTATTATTCTGCGAAAATACGGCCGATCTCAATTCCGTTTCTGTAAAGTTAGTATCAAATTCGTCGTCAATAACAATTCCTGGTAATTCGTCCGCGTTTTGATTCTGTCGAATTTCGCCGAAAAGATCCTTAAAATGGCTGTGAAGATCCTCTACTGTTAGACTGTCTGCATTTATCTGCTTATTTTTCGACTTAGATTTAACATTTTTCCAGAATTGTCGAGGTTGTTTTTTTGCCGGATTATTTATGCGTTTACCTTCCGCCCGTCTAAAATTTTTCCTCGCCTTTTTAAAAATGTTATAGTATTTTGTTCGCGAGCGCACAAAGTTATTATTTATACTGTACGATCTACCGAATGTGTCGAATGCACAATCATATAACACCTGTGTAAATTCATTTACTACCTGATCCTCGGTCTCTGTACTCGCTTGAGTGGTCAATCGCTATATCGTATCATTAATATTCATGAGCCTATTTATAAAGTGGTTACATCTGTCGTTTTCCCATATTATTTTTCTTACGCGTTCGTGCGCGTATTCCTCCGCGTTAACGCCCGTTTCATGATGATTTACTGTACGTATACCAAAATGCAAAGGTGCATGATCTGAATGTTCATTAAACTGTAAAATATTAAACAATGTGAGGGTATCAAAGTCGTGGGCATTTAATAAAATGTAGTCCACGGTACTTTGGCCATTATGCGAACAATATGTAAATTGACCTTCCCCGTGATCCCCTAGCAGACGACCATTGGCTATTACAAGCCCAGTTGTTTGGCAAATTTCAAGTAGGCGGCGCCCGTAGCCATCTAGCACGTGGTCTTTGTTTACACGGGTGGGTATGTCAAAACTAGTATACATGTATAGATCATTGTCGACGTACCTGTCAAAGATGATATGATCTAAAAAATCAGAGGTCCTGCTGTTTAGGTCTCCGGAAATATATACCTTACCTAAGTTATAAAATATATCTATATTTAACTCAAGTTGTTCAAAAAAATCAAAGTCTGGAGACGCAGCATTCGAGAACCACTCGGGGGTACATATACATGACAAATATATACATCATCATTGAAAGAGAACAATTCTTTAGATATCTTGACCCAGATTAAACTTTGTTGATTTTTCTCAACTATATTTACATATGGTTTAAGATAGTTTCTGCAATAGAAAGTTATACCTCCACTAAAGCGTCCTCGCTTTGTATTTACAGATTTATTTCCGTATAAATGTTCCGAGAAAAAGTTTTCTATGTCATAGGTAATGTTATCTCTATCTGAGAGCCATGTCTCATTCAAAAACACTAGATCGTATTCCTGTAATAATTGAAAGAAATCTGGATCGTTAATTTTGCGTTTAAGGCCGTTCACGTTCCAACTGAAGATGTTTAAGGAGGGCTCTTCATGACCTCTCTATTCCTGCTCCATATCCGGTTCATACTCTGTACCGTCTATATAAAGTTTTTCCCAATAAATCTGACGGATTTGTTTTCGTCCTTTGCCTCATGGCTGGGTATAGGGGTCGTCTGGCTTCGCGGACACTTTTCGGGAGTTGAGCGCTTACTCCTTTGTTTGCATTTTTCAAAGCGTATGCAATACCCTGATCAAAGGACGCCTCCCTGACCATCTCGCGTTCTGCTGGATAATGAAACTTTGCTACAATAGGTCTGGGTTTCGAACCCTTTTTCTGTCCTAATCGATGTACCCTGTCAAGATTGAAGTTATCAGCAGTAGCAATGTTCAGCGGGTCTTTACAGAATTTTTTCACTTCTGCTGCACAGTTCTCTCCATCTCCGCCTTCTGGAATCCCATAAAATATTACGTTGACCCTCATTGAGCGGGTTTCTAGATCTATTAGCTTTTCGTTCAGATTTCATTTTGTTCGCTCAGACTTTTTGTGTTTTTGTCAAGCACTTGGAATGATTTTTTCACATGTTTGATTTCATCCTTGGTAGACCGTAGATCGTTCTTGATCACTTCGTTTTCCGTTGCTTGAAAGTCGCAGGACTTTTCGGTTTCGCGTACCCTGCACTTTATTATTAAATTTGCACGGAGCTCACTAAAACGTGTCTTATACTTATCTATACCACGTGAAATAATATTAATACAAGAATCATATCTTTTTGGGCTAATCTAGTAATACCAACTACAAACAAGCTATCTTGCACATTGTACTCATTATTATTAAGCCAATATAAACATACAAATAATGCACAGGGTAATAGGTTAATGTAATGTTAAAAATATACTGATTGATTGTGGTTTGATTGATATATGGACTAAGCACACATTTGCAAATTCTAAATGGTTAAAGGCTACAGTCCAACAGAAATTAACAGATTTATTTTTAAATGAATGGTTTTCAGTGATTGAAAACTCTAGCAACTGTAGAATTATAAAATATTCAAACGTAAATTCAAACTTGAAAAATACCTGATAAACACTCCTCAGAAATATTTGCATTACATTGTTAAATTTAGAACAAGAAATCACAGGTTACCAATAGAAATAGGAACTAGGAACAGAATTCCATTAAATCAACGTATTTGTCCAAAATGCAATAACATTGGCGACGAGTTTCATTACCTTTTAGAATGCTCATTTTTATTAGACAGCAGAAAAAAATATCTGAAAAATAAGTATTACAAAAGACCTAACATCCTCCATTTTGAAGAAATTATGAACAATAATATAAATAAAAAAGTAGAATATAGAAAGATCTGCTAGTTTATTAAAGAAATTATCTGTTTGTTCTAGAATTTCTAGAAAAAGTTTGCACAAAAGCAATGATATGGTTACTGTCCCACATTCTTTTAAAACTATTTTCATATCATATTGATATTATTTATCAACCCTCATTGAGTAGTAATGTTATAATAGCCTCGATTTATATATGATGATTCAGTATGTTTACCTCATGTTGTCATTTATTAAATGATTTTCACACGTACGAATTCGTCACATGTGTGAAAACTGCGTACGTATTCCTCACACATGTGTGACAAATACGTAGCATTCACAAGTAGGTATTGAATGAATATCAAGTTGGCAAGTGTAGCCTTGCTTTGTACCGGGTCTGTTAAGACAGTTATGACCCTTACATACTTGATGGTATTGTGATAGGCACGCTGGTCAGTTAACTAATTTTCCAATTAACGAATTTGAAACTGACGTAAATCATCATAAATTATACTGTATATATATATATAGGTACCATTTATGTGCCGGACCAGAAACGGCAGATTTATGGCCCTTGACAAAGCAAGAGAACTGATGGTACAATTTGGTATGTCAAGGGCCATAACTGAAATGTCGAAATAAGCGCGACTGTCGCACTACTTTCTACACGTTTTCATGCTATCGTAAACATTTTTGCCATGTCATTCTATATTCCAACTATGCACGGCAAAGTTATGCCCCAGACACGAACAACACCATCACTATACATGAAGTTATAGACCGGACACGAAATGCGACGGACAGACGGACGGAATGACAGACGGACGGAATGGACAAATCCTATACCAGAAGTCCCCAAAGCATCAATGATCTTCTATTTATTGAGACCAGTCATTATTTGTGTCAAACAGATATCAAGATATGAATGTTAAAGGGTTTCATATTTATGACCCCTTGTGACATTAACTATGACCAAGTGACACCTAAAACCAACATGTAACTTCTGCTACACATTGAGAACAATTATCTTGTGAAGTATGAAGTATCAGTGTCAAAAGGTTATCAAGATATTGAGTGTTAAAGAATTTGACAACTTTTACCTCCTGTGACCTTGATCTTTTATCACATCACCCAAAATTCTACATGGGTCATCTACTCAATGTTCTATCATCCTGTGAAAAATAACGGCTCTAGCAAAAACAAAATGCCCCCTGATCTATCCGGGTGGCATACACTGTTGTTTTGAATGTCAAAAACTGTTGTTTGGAATGTGTGACGTTTTCGTATAATGAACAATATTTTACAGATGTTTTTTAAGCAGGTTTTTTAAAAAAAAAACTGCTTATTAGGATGCCGATGTCGTATGTCGGGCGTGCGGGCGGGCGTCAAACATTGGTTTCCGCTCAATAACTTTAGTTAGGAATAACCGATTGCAATGAAACTTGGTGTGTAGGTAGCTTGCGTAGATTGAAAGCTTGGGATTGCATATGGGGTCACTAGGGTCAAGGTCAAGGTCACTGTTACTAAAAATAGAAAAACGGTTTCTGCTCAATAACTCAAGTTAAGAGTGACCAATTGCAATGAAACTTGGTGTGTACGTAGCTTGCGTAGAGGCAAAGCTTGGGATTACATTTGGGGTCACTAGGGTCAAGGTCAAGGTCACTGTGTCTAAAAATAGAAAATGTTTTCCGCTCAATAACTCAAGTTAGGAGTAACCAATTGCAATGAAACACGATGTGTAGGTAGCTTGCGTAGAGACAAAGCTTGGGGTTGCATTTGGGGTCACTAGGGTCAAGGTCAAGGTCAGTGTTACTAAAAAAAGAAAAATGTTTTCCACTCAATAACTCAAGTTAGGAGTGGCCAATTGCAATGAAACACGATGTGTAGGTAGCTTGCGTAGAGAGCAAAGCTTGGGATTGCATTTGGGGTCACTAGGGTCAAGGTCAAGGGCACTGTTACTAAAAATATAAAAATTGTTTCCGCTCAATAACTTGAGTTAGGAGTGACCAATTGTAATGAAACTTGGTGTGAAGGTAGCTTGCGTGAAGAGGAAGCTTGGGATTGCATTCTGGGTCACTAGGGTCAAGGTCACTGTTCCTAAAAGTAGATTTTTTTTTCATTTTTTTCTTCAATTTTTGAATTGTTTTAAGCAAAAAAATAATTCTTTGCAGGGTGGGGGGGGGTCAAGGTGACTGTTTTATATTTCTTTTTAGAATTTTTTTTTAATTCTACAATTTCTACAGGTGCCGTTTAAACCTGCGTTCGCGGCATTGCCGCGTTTTCTTGTCTATTTTTTATGACTGAGGGGGAGGGTACAGGTTCAGAACAAAGCACAGCCAGATCATCGAATTACATCAATTATTTAGTGTCAAACCTTTTCTGAACAATTAGTGTGTTATGTCTAATGCACTGTACTGTTATCTTGTTTTGAATCTTTTTTTCTATATATTACACATAGATGTTATATATGTTTGTGTGCGCTTCATCTACAAAACCCCAGGCCAAAATTGAATGAAACTTCACATAAGCGATTGGTACCAAGCCTAGTTGTGAAGTAAACACAGAGGAAAAGTCGACAACTTGATTAGACCTGAGTAGGATTCTACCAAGTAAGTTGGTCATAAATATATGAATAACTGTTTTGTAATTTTGGTATTTGCGACTGTATATACGGTTTTTAATGGTCGCAAATATTTTTAACGGCGACGGTGTTAGCCGGAGCTGTTAAAACTGTTTGCAACCATTAAAACCGTATATACAGTCGCAAATGTCAAAATTGCTAAATAGTTAACCCTTTTCTAACGCACAATGTCTTTAAATGCGATAATAAAAACGCCATTCGATGTTTGCGACTATATATACGTTGTTTAATAGTCGTAAATTTTAATGACGTAACCAATCAGAAACGAAGTTACGTCGGTATTGCGTTAGAAATGCAGATATATGCATGTCTTAATTTTGATAATTTGGTAGGTAAATGATTTCGAAGCACTTGACTTGACAGAGACTCATACACTTCAACGTTTTTCTTGCAGTCAAGTTGAAATGTATATACAACTTACATATTTAAGCAGAGCTTAATCACCAGAAAAATGTGATCTTTCGTAAAAAATGTTTTATCTTGTTCGCGTTCGGTGAGTTTACTTACAATCACTAGTTAATAAATAATATACATGTAGTCAAGAAAATGACATGTCTTTGACAGTTTAATAGAAATTACACGCATACTATGTTTTAACATAAATGACCGCCGAAGTGGAGCCGCCGTGGCGCAGGTGGAGCCGCCGTGGCGCAGTGGTAGCGCGTTCGCCTCAGGATGGAAGGGCTCCGGGTTCGATCCCTACCATTGCCATGTCGGTATTGTCCTAAGGCAAGACACAAATAAATGCACATTGCCTCTTTCTCTCTTCGATGTTGATTTCATCTAGAATACGTCTCGAGAGCGATTAATATAAGTTGCAAGAACTTGTTTCGCAATCGAGAATAAATAAATTAGTATAAAACTAACATACATGACCAGTGCAATGGCTCACGTTATACTAGTATGTAAATAATCGTTTGAATATTTAGAGTACCAAACATGGGAGGTAAGCTGACAGACAAAGACATGGACCAGCTGGAACAATGGATTGGTACAGGTCCTAAAACATTCACACTTCTCTACGCTATAACAAGAGATGGATGTAACGCTACAACCTTCCATCAGAAATGTGACAACCAGGGACCTACAGTCACAGTGCTGTATAACCAGCAAGGATCTGTGTATGGTGGGTATACAAGTGCAAACTGGGCCAATTCGGGTGGATACACAAATGATGCAAATGCTTTCCTTTATCAGCTATATTATAATAATAGCCCAAAATGCACGAAGTTTCCGTACACTAATAATGGTTATGCTATATACACTGCTGGGTACGGTCCGACATTCGGAAATAACCATGATTTGAACACATTCACCGGAACAATACAAAATTCTGGTGGCTACTTTGCCCTCAATGGAAGTTTGAGCATGAATAGCAGTTACAACAGCCAGGGTCTTAATGGAAACCAGATTAACAACGGTACAATGAATGTAACGGAACTGGAGGTATACGCAGTAAAAGGTAAGTAAGAAATAGTTGAGGTTTTCATAAGTTATATCAATAAAAGTGGACTTTAACTTTAACAGCTCGTCAAACTATATACAAGTATTGTTATTTTTGGAAACCACTTTTTTTCTTTTTACTTTTGAATCGAATTTTAAACAAGTTTGAAAGAGCCTTGTTTACTTTAGCACATGGTACGTTTGTCTGTATTTGCCATATTACAGAAATATAGTGACAATATTTTCCATTTAGATACATAATTTAGTTTTACAAGTACAGCTATTCAGCTATTTCCCGTAAAATACTGCGTAAAATCCATTCTGATATAAATCCTTTACAGATGGTCAAAGAAAGAAAGTAATACCAAAACCTTGGCGGAAAACGAAACATTGGAACGAGAAAGTACGTACTTTGTAAACACACAGTATAGGGAGTAAATGTATGTTTTCATCTTAGTCCAAAAAGCTCCATAATTCTATAACATGTACATTAAGTTTCTGTGATAAAAAGTAAACACTCCGAAATTCAGAGTAAACAACCATGTAGAATTGTGTGTTTAGCTCACCTAGCTTTGCCAGGGTGAGCTTTTCTAATGGATGATTGTCCGTTGTCCGTCAACATTTTGATTCAAACGACATCTCCTTTGTAACCTATGGACCAATGTTGATGAAACTATGCAGGGATGTTCCTTGCATGAAGCTCTACCAAAAGTGTTCAAAGAATTCCATTCCACGCAGAACTCTGGTTGCTATGGCAAAAAATAGGAAAATCTTTAAAAATCTACTTCTCTGAAACCACAAGGCCTAGAGCTGTGATATTTGGCATGTAGTATTGTCTAGTAGACCTCTACCAAGATGGTTCAAATTATGACCCCGGGTCAAAATTGACCCCGCCCGAGGGGTCACTTGGTTTTACATAGGCTATATAGGAAAAATCTTTTGAATATCTTCTCTGAAACCACAAGGCCTAGAACTTAGATATTTAGCATGTAGCATTGCCTTGTGGACCTTTACCAAGATTGTTCAAATCATGACCCCCGATTGAAAATTAACCCTTCCCGGGAGGAGGGGGTCACTTGATTTCGCATAGGCTTATATAGTGGATCTCTATGAATTATGTTAAAGTCATGACCTCTTGTATTATTGGCAATTGATATACAGGTGAGCGATATAGGGTCATCTGGCCCTCTTGTTATCATTTAATTATATGAAATATATACTTGTTTGCATACAAATACAATATATGATGTCAAAATCCCTTGGCTAGTAAGTCACGCTTAACACACTTCGAAATGACTGTTTTTTGTTTTTAAAAAGAAAAAAAAATAGTAAAAGGGGAAAAGGTGATTTTTGTGCCGTCTCCAGTGCAGTTTAGTTTTTTTTTGATTTTCTATCTTATACAATGTATATAATAGTCTTGATAAAATAGTTTCGTACAAGTTTTTGTTGCGTTAACTCAGAAAATATAAATAATTCCCCATTTTAAGTTATGATGATGGATTTTGCCATTCATTTTCGCTAATTCTTTTTCTATATCGATCCTGTTTTTTAAGTAATTAAAAAAATGTCAAAATATGGTAGCCTTGTGCATAAGTACATGACCAAAATAAATGTTCTTGACTGTCAGGATGCATATTGCAGAAGTCGCATATATTTGTGTTACCTATATTCATTTTAAATAAAGTCGTGTTGGTGGGCAAAATTCGCATGATATATCTATACTGAAAATTTCTCATTTGTTTGTCAATTGTTGCATTAAAGATCTGAGAGTATACCCTCTTCCAGTTTATGTCAATTTTACTTAGAACTTTTCCCCACTTTATTTCCGATTTTAGTAACCTTGGATTGGAGTTAATGTAAAACTGCTTAGTATATGATAATTTATTTGGCGACTTTGACTGTTTTAGTGCATCCAATAACTTTGGTTTTGTGTTATATATTTTACCTTCTGTAGACAATTTGATTAGCTTTATTATGATACATAAACGCGACATAGCAATGTTTGTGACGCCATAGTAACGTTGTATACATAAATAAGGTCTAATAATTTAAAGAACTAAATTAAAATATCTTCTAATTTCATACTGTAACAAACATTTTGGTGGACTAGAGAAAAAAGAGAAAAATAATACTATGCTTTCACCTTAAATCCAGATCAACATGTAATAGAAAAGTCTATAAAATGATGACATATTTAAATGCTGAAAAACGTAGGGGAAGCACGTTAAAGACACCAGTGTATCGTAGATGTCCAAAATTATTTTTTGACACCATATATCTTAAAACTACCTGTATGTTTCAAAGTTAAAGAAAGTTAATATGGTCATTGTCCTGTTTGTTGTCTCTCTAATTTATCGTGGATTTGATGTCTTTGTGTGGTAGTTCAGAGTGATCTGTATGACTTGAGTATGTTTTTGTCGTAAACTGAAACTGACATATGTCGTAAAAGACATAATTCCATTTATTCATAAACTGGACTTTTTATGTATTTCAGTAGTTCACATTAGATCTAATATAAATGTAGACATTTGTATTCCTTGAATGGTCAGGCTATAAAGATACTATGCCCATAAACATTTTCTCCATGTCGATGTAAACATTTTAGATAGAGTGTGTACTAGGCTATTTTGACCAAATTTGAGCAGTTCTAGAGATATACCAGTATAAAATACGAGCATGATGATATTTCATTTTGCTTAAAAAAAATTCTGCATGCATAAGAAGTCATTTTGATTATGACTTTAATAATATATTTCATTTGTGAATATTGTGAATGTGGAATTTTGACTATTCTTAATATGCTGATGCATGTCAAAATCGCCCGCCGGACTAATCTCGCCATATCCGGTGTATCACTACGCTACTATCGCGGCAGCGTATTATATGCGGTTTAGTTGTGATGCACGCGTCACGGTTACGAACTTATTTATGAAAAAGGGGGAAAATGTGCAAAATGTGGACCCTACGCTTACAGGGCAAATGCTCTACCGACTGAGCTATCCGGCCGCCTACACATTTTCTCCCCTTTTTCATAAATAAGTCTGTAACCGTGACATTCTTCCCCACTATGTAGATTCGTCCACGAATTTCAGTGGGTGCTAGGCCCCTTGTCTGCCCCTAGAAGATGGTCAAGTCGGAAATTCCACATGAGATATCGTGGATTTGCCGTGAAGCAGAAATCTGTCTGAAGGCCCACTCGGATGGTCACATCGGCGATAATATACAGGTGCCAAGACTGGAAAGTTTTATCGTTATAGTAGTAGCTTGTGCAGTACTTATCGCCAGTGTGACAATCTATGTGGGCCTTAGGATCGATTTTCCCCTTGACGGCAAATCCACAGATATAATATGTGAAATTTACCACTGGAGGTGTATATGAAAAGATTTGCATGAAGTAAAACTTTAAAAACCCTGAACATACATTACATACGCATTATCATCGAATCATCCTGGGAAAGCATTTGGCAATCAATTTGATATATGGTTATATTTTGATTGGTTCATAATACATGTTTCTCATATGTTATCAGGGAATTTTAATTTGAAGACCCTGACGTAATTACAACAAATAATATGCAAAATACACTGACAGATTTTAAGTTTAATTGTTTATTTCAGTCTCATCATTGTACATTACATAGATAATATCACATTGCATGTAAAATCATATACAAAGTATCACAGTTATTTTACATTAGCACATGTCCAATGTCACTCGTATTTGAGTTATAAGAGACTATGAGGAACATTTCAAAATCATTATTCTATTTTACATGTGCCGCGTCATGCTCTCTTTTGAAAAAAATTGCTTTTCGCAGAAAGTATATATTCCTACACTTTCATGTCGCCGCTTATGAACCCTCATGTCCTTTTGAACACATTTCCACAAAAGTGACATCTGAAAAAGACAAGGACAGTCTTAATGTCGATGACTTATAGTTTACTTCGTCAATTAAGCATA
>JAFMSR010000001.1:59779610-59794611 GCA_022818135.1 Saxidomus purpurata
AAAAGGTTTAAAAGTACAGAATTGTTTATGTTTTCCTGCAAAAATTTGTCTCCGAATTGTCTAGAAAAGACGTTTTCTGCATTGTCTTTTATACTTATCAACAGAAAGTTCTGAAACAACTCAGATTGATAGAAAATGTACACATAATTATAAAGAAACCCAAATTAAGATACACAAAGACATAGTTTGTTGCGCTGGTCCTTTTTCTGGTTTTACATTTAAAATATATGGAAACTGAAAGTAGAACTGCCAAAAACCTGGCCCAAGAAATGGCTGGATGGATTTTGGTGATGTGGTGTTTTTTCATACCCTACTAGTACTACAGCAAATAACATTTGTTATTTACTGGTGTATTTTTCTTATTTTTATTATGTTATAAAATCTCAAGATGACCCAATCACTTTTTAATTTATTCTCTACATCTGAACTTTGTAATAGAATGTAAATTGTACAAGATTACTCATTTTTAAAAAAGCTGATTTTCCAAAGCCCGATTGGGCAATTTCATCAGCCTGTTGAAACTCAAAGGGGCATTGCCACTTCAGCGTAAAATTTTCAAGAGTCAATGTGAGATTTTTAAACGTCGACCCATGGGTCATAGAGTTTCGAGCCTCGTTCGTACTCTATGTTTGCACATCATATTTTTCAGTTTGTGTAAAAATGAAGCTTTACTGTTGCATTTTCGAAAAATTCTTAAAACAGCTAGGTCTAGCAGCCGATCTCTTTCCCAGGCATAAATGTACCGTGTTTCTCGCATGTCTGTGATTATCTGAAAGCAAGTAAATTAAATTTCTTACTTTCTGTTGTGTCAATGGTTGATGTGGCCTGAGTGTTTGGAATTAACAAGTTGATTGACATGTACGCTAAGTAATAAACTCCTACGGGTCAAATATGACTCGTCGGGCGTTTTTATTGCCAGTCAAATACAGGTCTTTCAAAATGTTCATGGGTCCAAACCCAGGAGCCTGGGTCTACTAAACACGCTTGCCATGCTTGTATACATTATAAAGTTAACTGTTTCTTTGCTTATCATTTTTCTTAATTCTGTAAAACATAACCTGTAAAGACTCTTGCATTCTTTCTTTCAGGGAAAAAGGCATACTTGTATGATAGACTGAATCCAGCCTGGGTCCCGTCAGTAAGCTTTTAAGCTGTACTTGTCAGCCAATGCTCACAGAAGAGGAAATGCCATTGGTACTCATCTTGGACTCTAAAAAACCTTGCGCGACTTTGCAGATGGACATTGATGGTGATTTAATGGATGATATGAATTCAATTTTACAGAAACTAAGGACCGAAATGTCTGAACTGAAAAACTGAAGTGCTGAAACTGAAGACGAGATTCGATATTGACTATTACAGGGACAATAATGACAAATTGAAGCACCTTACTGGTCTCCAAGCATTTTCAATATTGATGTTGCTTTATCAGTTTCTTGAACAATATTATGATATTTACCAGACAGACTAGCTATTAACAAGTTCAAACTTATGACATTGACTCTATTGAAACTAAGACTTAACCTGTCTTATATGTTCTTTAGCAGATGAATTTGATACAATACAGCCAACTTTATCAAGACTGTTCACTGCAACTATTGCAGATGTATAAGAGAATGTGGAAGCCCATTAGATGGCCAGAGCATGAAATAATCCAAAAAACTATGCCAATGGAATTTCACAAATACTTTGGCAACAAATTTGCAATGATTTTCAACTGTTTCAAGATGTTTATTGAAAAGCCATCTGGACTTGATGTCTTAATCCACGCTTGGACAAAATCATTTATGTTTATATGTTGTGTTTTCCTTTTGAGGTAGAATTTACTAAGTTACTGTGTCATTGTCCTCACGGTAAAAAAACTTAAATCATTCTTATTCAGCGAATAAACATGATAAATGACAAGGAAATTGCAGTTTTATATTTACATTATACCACGGTACAGAGTAAAACTAATCAGTATAATCCGGCGGATTCACATCACTACCTTAATAACCCTATTAAAATGTTGTAAAAGTTTTCAATTAGTAGTCTTGTAGATATGAATAGGGTTTTCACATGCTTTAGGAATAGCTTAGTTTATTTATTTGACTTATTTATTTAATCATAATTATTTATTCATTCTACAGTTATAGCGATTTAATGCCTCGTTTCATTGATTTTAATATTATGAAGATGAAAACAAAAAAACAAAAATAATATCAAACAGGGAATGCCACGTACCAAAAACGCAGCCTCCCCAAAACGAGCCCCACAGCACCCAGAAGTGCACACCACCAACACACACACACACACACACGCACACGCACACGCACACGCACACGCACACATACACTACCAACACACACTAGCATACAAAGCAAAAACACGAGGACAAAACGAACAATTAAAGGAACACAGTGGGGCACCGCCTTGGAACGGTCAGTGGCAAAAACACCACTGGGGAGCTTAAACCGGTTTATGGTGCGCACCCAACCTCACTCTTACCCCCACCATGTTCCAAAGTCACAGGACAGTGTAAATAAAAGTAATCCCTGCTAGGTGAATCTCTAACACACGCAATGGAAACAAAAGACATGGTATGTAAAACACAAAAATGCTCGTGTATAAATATATAAAAAGCAAACCTTGAGAACCAAAAAACGTATGTACTCAATGCCTTTGCAGAAGGCAGAGCACCAAGAGAAACACCCTTAAGGGCCCGACGAAACAGGCCAGAGGACAGAAATCAAAACAGTTTCGTCCCAGTGGGATTTAAAAACTGCCCATCACAGAGTCCTCCCCCTCTTCCGTCAGACACAATCAAAGAGGGAAGCATAGCGTCCAACTGTAAACGGGTTGAACACCAAACATGCGGTGTGTCTCAAAACAGTTGGAGGGTAACCTCTTTTAACAAAACGTTTTATAATTTTAGCAAATACAGTTGGAAAATTGCCATGACCCAAAATCTTACGAAGTTTGTAAACCACATCCCCATAAAAATCGGGTTTTGAAATACCTTCTCGCAGAAGAGTCTTTAGATTACTATTGAATTTCAAAACCAAATCAGAATTACGATAGTAAAATTTAGCAAAATATTTACGCAATTTGTAATAACGGTAGCCCTGTTGAAGAAGTTTATTTGTAATATATTGATTACGTTCATTGAAATCCTCAACATGACTACACGCTCTGGCAAACCGAATTAACTGAGAAATGTATACCCCATAAGATGTAGCATGAGGTACATCCCCATCCAAATGGGGGAAATTTAAGAGGTAAGAGTGAGGTTGGGTGCGCACCATAAACCGGTTTAAGCTCCCCAGTGGTGTTTTTGCCACTGACCGTTCCAAGGCGGTGCCCCACTGTGTTCCTTTAATTGTTCGTTTTGTCCTCGTGTGTTTGCTTTGTATCCTAGTGTGTGTTGGTAGTGTATGTTTGTGTGTGTACATGATTGTGTGTGTGTGTGTGTTGTGTGTGTGTGTGTGTGCGTGCGTGCGTGCGTGCGTGCGTGCGTGCGTGCGTGCGTGTGTGTGTGTGCGTGTGTTGGTGGTGTGCACTTCTGGGTGCTGTGGGGCTCGTTTTGGGGAGGCTGCGTTTTTGGTGCGTGGCATTCCCTGTTTGATATTATTTTTGTTTTTTTACAATACTAAAATTAAAATCATCCCTCTTGTCATAAATTTTGGTATGTATAATATTGAAATGAAATCTATTTTACGTAACAAAATTGTACAGTATTGTTGTCGAACCTCTTGCAACTCAATATAGCTGCCAAAATGGCCGTTCAGTGTATGCATGTGCGTCCGTACATCTGAGTTAGCTTGTCCAAGCTGTTACTATCCATGTATCGAGGTATTCTTAAATAACTTGGCACAATTGTTCACCACCATGAGACGGAGTGTCATGCGCAGGAACCAGGTCCCTAGTTCTAAGGTCAATGTCACTCTTAGAGGTTAAAGGTCAAATTCAAGAATGACTGTTCGGAGCATATCTTCTTCCTGCATAAGTTTTTTTTATGTAACTTGGTACAAATGTTCACCATAATAAGATAGAGTGTCATGCGCAAGAACCAGGTCCCTAGTTTCAAGGTCAAGGTCACACAGGCCAAAGGTCAGATACAAGAATAATTCAAGAATGACTTTGTCCGGAGCATTTCTTCCTTATGCCTGAAGGGATTTTGATGTTACTTAGCACAAATGTTCACCACCATGAAATGGAGGATCATGTGCAAGAACAAGATCTAGTGTCAAGGTCACACTTGCAGGTTAAAGGTTAAATCCAATAATATCTTTGTCCAGAGAATTTCTTCTTCATGCATGGAGGGATTTTGATTCAACTTGCACAAATGTTCACCACCATGAGCTACCCTTGTTTTTAGAATTACTTCCCTTTGTTGTTACTTAAATTGCTTACATTTTTACTTTTTTATTACTGGCTGTTAAGAAAAATCAAGACAACTATTCTGTGGTACAACATGCATGTTACATTTCTACTTGGTAAGGAGTTGGCGGCTCAACATGTTTTACGTGAGCATCTAGTTTTTAGCTCACCTGGCACATAATGACAGATTGAGCTATTAGGATCGCTTTCCTTCCGGGGTCCGTCGTACGTCCATCCGTCCGTCCACCATTTCCTTCAAACGACATCTCCTCTGAAACCGCTGGGCCAAAGCTGATGAAACTATGCAGGGATGTTCCTTGCATGAAGCTCTATCAAATTTGTTCAAAGAATTCCATTCCATGCAGAACTCTGGTTGCTATGGCAACAAATAGGAAAAACTTTAAAACTCTTTTTCTCTGAAACCACAAGGCATAGAGCTTAGATATTTGGCATGTAGCATTGTCTAGTGGACCTCTACCAAGATTGTTCAAACTATGACCTCCGGGTCAAATTGACCCCGCACGGGTAGTCACTTAGTTTTGCATAGGCTTAAATAGGAATAACTTTAAAAATCTTCTCTGAAACCACAAGGCCTAGAGCTTAGATATTTGGCATGTAGCATTGTCTAGTGGACCTTTACCAAGATTGTTCAAATAATGACCCCCGGGGTCAAAATTGACCCCGTGCGGATGTTTACACTTCAGACTATATAGTAATCAGTTGTGTTTTCTTCCAGTTATCTTCATTCTCATACACTTCACAAAGTAATTTTTAAAAAAATCCAAATCTACTTTGTAGGTAATAAATTCACAATGTATTCTAACTTAAATGTGCACTGATTTTTCTACTGGAGCCCATCACTGTTAGTTTTGCATAAGCTTATATAGGAAAAACTTTAAAAATATTCTTCTCTGAAACCACAAGGCCTTGAGCTTAGATATTTAGCATGTGGCATTGTCTAGTGGACTTGTACTAAGATTGTTCAAATTATGAGCCCCGGGTCAAAATTGACCCTGTCCCGGGGGTCACTTGGTTTAACATAGGCTTATATAGGAAAAACTTTAAAAATCTTCTCTGAAACCACAAGGCATAGAGCTTAGATATTTGGCATGTAGCATTGGCTGGTGGACCTCTACCAAGATTGTTCAAATTATGAGCACAGGGTCAAAGCCTGACCCTGCCTGGAGGGTCACTTGGTTTTACATACGCTTATTTAGGAAAAACTTTAAAAATCTTCTCCTCTGAAACAACAAGGCCTAGAGCTGAGATATTTAACATGTAGCATTGTCTAGTGGACCATTACCAAGATTGTCAAATCATGATCCCCTAGTGAAAATTACCCCTTCCCAGGAGGGGGGAAGGCACTTGATTTCAGATAGGCTTATATAGGGAAAACTTAAGAACAACAACAACAGAAGGCTGACAGGCAGATAATAGATATTTGAAATGTTAGTTAGCATTGTATAGTGGACCTCTGCGAATTATGTTAGAATCATGACCCCTTTTATTATAGCAAATGGTAGTCAGGTGAGCGATATAGGGCCATCATGGCCCTCTTGTTGAATGTATACACGTGTACGCCAGTCCTATGCAGACTCTAATATATCATAAGAAACTTAAGTATGATTAATATTTGGAGGAAATATTAAAGATAGATACATAAAAGATGTACAATATTATGTAAGAGCCACTCAGCTAGGGCAGGATTTATATATTTAGGGAGAAATGATGTTGCATTAAAGACAGTTTGATTTACAGACCACTAGGGCCGTCGTGATTAGATACTTCATGCAATGATTGAAGACATTTCAGATATGGAGAACTGTAACTTTAGATAACTTAATTATTTAATAAATCTCCCTTTCTGTTAAAACCTTGTCAGGAAAAGTTGGATAGTATTGAACACTGGGAATTAATCAATACTTGAATCACACCATCAGTGAGTGCAGTGACCAAGAACCATATTCATATTGATATGAATGGCTAGTAATATACACTTGCCATATCCTGTCATTGTACCCCACACTAAACGCGAGTGTTCGCATTTAGTACATCGATGGAGCAACCATATTCAAACTAGAATGCAGCTCTGCAGTATTGAATCATCACTGTCCTCTTGTTACAATGTTACAATACCATTTAAGATCTGTATGCTTTGGGAAGTGGTCACCATTATCGTATAAAGGACACCTCTAGTGCCTTCAGCGCTTTGATTAAATCCGCACTGTAAACTTAATGGCTACTTGCGCTACTTGATATACTGTGATACTTGTTATGTTCTACATTGTTTGTATACAACTTGCACGATGCATTTCTTTCTCATTACCATATTATTTTTCGACGTAGTCGTATACTTTTGATTTGAACTTCCGTTGGTATGGACGCGTTGCTAACCAACTTCGTTATAATGTGACCAATCAGAATCTGCAAATTATTGGCTAGCGTTTCGGTACCGGAATAAGCAGTGTACTGCCCGGGAGCCTTCTGAAACACAAAATGTGTATATTTTTTTATATTATAGTTATTTATAATAAATCATGTTGCAAAAAAAGAAAAAACAGAACACGTTATGTCAAGGTTTCTGGACAGTACGAAGATCAACTTTTGTATTCAACGAGGTGTTGTCCGGGGCCGGACATCTAGCGTCATTGATTATTGGCTAGCGTTTCGGTACCGGAATAAGCAGTGTACTGCCCGGGAGCCTTCTGAAACACAAAATGTGTTTATTACGTCACCTACGTCGACCATCTTTTTTTTTTTAAAGATATTACTTGTTTATTATGTAATCCTTTATAATCAAAGGGAAATAAAGAGAATAATAATAATGATAAAGTAACAGAAGTATTTAAATATATCAAAATATCTAAATCCAACCGTATTCGATGCAGTTTGGAGTGGGATTTGATTCAAAAAGTCGTTTTACATCGGGAAAAAAACTGGATGAGTTATTCCTTATTTAAACAAATGCCTTAAATCTGCGATTAGTGTTTTCATTTGTTTCAACATGATCTTGTATTTATATATGTCTCGTAAAACATGGGACAAGTATTAGATTGAGTGGCGAGTTCATACCCCATGCATCGGTGGTATATGCGTGAATATATAAACATTTGAATTTCATCATACAAGTTGTATAATCGCTAATTAACTTTTGAAATTCTAACTACAAGCTGAATTTTCGCGAATAAACATTTGAACCTTCAACTACAAGCAGTGTATTCGCTAATTAACACTTGAATTTCCAACTACAAGCTGAAAATTTGAAAAAGAACTCCCATCTAACTGTCTGTATATTGCATTTACTGCTAGCGTATACCAATTTATTTTCTGAAATCCGTAAAATGAGCACTAACCTATGTATAAAACATTTTTCGAAAAAGCGCCCTATATAATTACTGATAATTTCAGAAAATCTAACGCACTTCATGATCCATAGTGTAATGGCTACCGGTAAGTCGTTAATTTAAACCTCCTTATAAACTAAAAACTAATGCTATTAAACGACTGATTATAAAAAAGAATTTATAGAGTTTTTGTGGATATAACTCTTACAAAAAACTGGATATCGAATATCGTTCTATATTCTAATCTATGATAACTAGTCTAATGAGTAATGTTGATATTGTACGTACTTTCGGTTTCAAATTCTTAGACAGGTGTGTATTTCTCTTGTTTCTTCGTGAAAGGCAAACAATCCAGTTTAGGCTTTAAAATTTGGGCCTTTCAAGTCCCTATGCAGTATGAGAATTTAATTTTCTCAAACTGAAATGTACGTAGTGTTCACGTACCATATACATTGTGCGGGCAATGCTTAATTATAAGTTTAGCATAACCGAAAATGAAAGTAAAATTACTACCATGCGGCACTTGGTTTCAAATCAATCTAGATTTTATAGTGTTTTTCTTTCTCACACGTTATCACTTGTATACTTAAACATAAATGTTTAAAGTGACATTATGCTCATCTTATTGCACATAGTGTATTTTTGATGACAGTTTTATAAAAGCAATTTTCGGTTGCTGTGCATTTAAATGTGTTAAACTAATGATAATGCCGCATTAATATTTGAAGTTGGTGCTTCAGAAAATAAAAAATGGACAAATGAAATAATAATTCCTTCCTTGGCAGTGATCTCCCTTGTGTTATTAGTGTTGCTCGGCAGTGGAAGGGAAGCTACTCCTGCATGCATTTGTTTATTTCTTAAACTGACTGTCCCAGTCAAAATAGGAAAAGTAATATTTGGAAAGTTATTATTTCATACTGGTAGCAGGAAAAGTTTGTTGTATTGGGTTAAAAGTTATTATTTCCTCTACCCTTTTCACACACACACCTATTTCAGCTGGAATTTTACTTTAAAAAATGTGCATAATGTCACTTTAAGTACAAACGTGAAAACGTGAGCACATAGCATAGAGCTCAAAAATACCATTCGAAATTTTTTCTGACGTTATACTATTATATCCTATATTCGTATACGGCCGCTGTTTAAAAAGAAAAGTCCTCGACAACAACTTTAAGAAAGCTTTGAAAAAAATCATTTTCTTAAAACATACCATTTAAGTTACAAATCAGCGAACTCTCATTTAATTTGGTTCATTTATTAACTATGAATGCTAACAAATGTAAAGCCACTGAACGAACACATCAGTGCTTGGTATATACTATGGCGAAATGCACATTAATCCTTTAAACTATATTTTAACACCTCTTAGACCCATAGTTTCATGTGCCATTTGCACAATAATTCTAAAACCGTAGTTTTAAGTCTTAAACCGTAGTTTAAAGTCTGTTAAACCCATAGTTTAAGAGACAACCAATCGAATAAGCTGAAACCACGGTTTAAAGTGTCACGTGACTCGTTAAAACGATGATTATTATGGCAAGCGAAATGCACATTAATTCTTTAAACTATGGTTTTAACTGTTAAACCCATAATTTTACATCTCTTAAACTCACAGTGGCAGGTGCCGTTTGCACAATAATTCTTAAACCGTGGTTTAAAGTTTTAAACCGCCGTTTAAAATCTGTTAAACCTATAGTTTAAGAGACAACCAATTAAATGTGCTGTAACCACGGTTTAACGTATCACATGACCCATTAAAACGATGATTACATATACAGTTGTATTTATACTTAAAACTGTGGTTTAAGACTTTCATCTAGGGTTTACGCGCTAAGTGCACAATGAATTTCTTAAACCATAGGTTTAACGGTTAAACATATAGTTTCATGTGCCGTTTGCAAAATAATTCTTAAACCGTGGTTTAAAGTCTTTAACCGTAGTTTAAAGCGGTCTTACTGAAGACCGAAAACAAATAATTAAACGGAAACTACCAAAAACAAATGAGATTACCGAAAACAAGTCTTAATTTAATTGTTTTTTTATTTTTATTACACGTTTAATTATTGCAAATGATAAAATTGATATATTTGTTGAATATATGTTACTTTAAAACGATATGTTAGGTTTAAAGTGACTTAGGTCTTAATATGTAACTAAGTAACTATGTATTTTTCTGTTGTAACGACTGTAGTGAAATAGAAATTCATTTAATACATTTTATACCAAGAAGAAAGATATTTATTAAAAATAAAAAGTATGGCCACTATGCTTTGCGTATATTTTGAATTTAAATATTGACTTTAGTGATGTTTCATAACACTGGTTCCTGAAAAGAATTATCATGAAACATTTTCTGAACTGTATATCGTCATACATTTTGTCATATGCTGATTTAATCATTATATAATGATTTATGCAAATAAATACTATTGTATTGCTTGACTAGTTTCTGTATTTATTTCAATAATTTCATTCAATTATAGCCATCGTTTTGGCATATGAGTAAATTTTTCAATAACACAATTTTAAGTAACAAATAGTTTTTCTTTTATTAAGTAAATTGTTTAGAAAACAAATGAATGATAATACATAATTACAACGGCCACTGGATTGGGGTCTATCTCAAAGCATTAAACAGTAGGGATATTACTGTAAAATTTTCTTCAATAACTTTTTACACTTGTCAGCATTAATGAAACTTCATCTTTCAAATTTTGTTAAGAAAGACAGCCTTTCAATAAGTCAACTGGTACATGTATATTAAACTATTCATTAATTACCTGGCCGTCTTTTTACAAGTAAGTGCGTTATAACACCAAATAAAGAAACCAGGAGGCAGAGTGGTTCAAACACCGATGTACGCTGGCAACGCGTGTCTGGTCCGCAAGCTGGCACACCTAACTTTTGGCTAATAATCATAATCTTTGAATACAATTTACTTGATAAGTATTGCAGTCAGGTAAAACAAAATTCTCTAAATTTTCAAATTTTGTTAGGTACCAGTATAAATAGGAGTCTATAGATTTTTATAAAATTCGGCATATATATAAGATTCTAGATTCTAAGGTTCAAGACCAAACCATGTTCGCTTGCGTGAGTTAGATTCAGGGCTTTCCGTTGCTATCAGTTTAGAATTAAGCTAGTTCAGTACTCAGTATTTTCTTATGTTTTATTTTAACTAATCATAGATTTATATACATGTAGTGTAGCGTTAACATTTTCCTTATGATTTTATTTATAAATGTTACAGGCGCTTTCATGTGTTGCAATCCGGATTCAAGCATACTTTTTGCATAATTACTGATGTTAAGGTAGCACTCCACACTTATTTCAGCCCTCGGCTTTGTTCGAGCGACACCAACAAAGTAGGCCTATCACATATGAACAACCTGTGAACCTGAAAATAGAATAAGTGTTTCACTGTGAACACATTGCCAGTGTGAACGTATTAATACAATTCGGTAGTCTGAACTGCCTTTCTTTCCTGAAAATTTTAGTTCCTATTTATACCGTCGGAGGCCAGATTCACTGCAGTCTGAGACCATTCTAGCCCTATTTTCCGAACCTGTACAAAATTACCTGCAAATATTTCACACTAGGTGACACTGTTTCTGGCTTGCAGACTATCTAGATAAGTAAACAAACGCATTGAACATGGTGCTTAAGCACGAAAATATTTTGCAAGCAGTAAAAGTATGTACCCCCCTGTAAAAAGCTGGATTTTCTAAGCTGTAGAGCTGATTTTCACTTGTTTACAAAATGTCACCATCTGCGCATGTCATCTCTGCACTGGCTTTCCAGACCCATGTTTTCGCATTTGCAAACATGCAAAATAAAACTCAAACAACAAAATCTGGCACTTAAAATTGATTTAAAGTTCACAGGGCTGTTTAATTTCCTTATATCTCTAAACTTTATAAAATTACCCCTGACCAATTCGAATTTGTGGCTAAAAGTGTGGAGTGCCACCTTACAACACTGAATATCAAGATAAACAAATTACGCATCAATTGATATTTATAGCACACGAATAAGAATGAAAAACGCCGAATATAACGTCAAATATTACTATGATTGACAAATAGTGCACTTGGCCTATTAAGGGCCGATTTTCACCTATTCTCAAATCTCATTAAAATTCATAGATGGGAAAACTGCATTCGTTTCCAATTCATAACTTGGGATCCTTTTAACGTAAACTGTATCAGTTACGTACCACGGCATTTAGAACAGCGGCACTGCAAATCATTGTCGACGTCGAATTTGCGCATAATTACGTCGACGTTTTTTCCGCCGCTATTGAACTGGCTGTCATTATCCTACTTTTTAAATCGAAATTACTTTGTAATTTTTTTCGCTTATGATATATTTTCACACTGTAAGGATTTCAAACAGACACCGATCATGATAAGGTTTTGCCTAATATTTACACTGTATACGTTATAACGAACTCATCGGGACCATGGTCAATTGTTCGCTATATACGCTGTTTGCTGTATCCATTTAAATATACATGTAGGCATGCACATGCATCTATATATTATAAATATTTATTAATTGATTTACCTGTTAAACCTGCTTGTCTCCCTTCTCAAAAATTACTATATACATGTATCTTGAACAAATCCAGAATAGGATTTCTGAGACTGTTTAGTTTTAAGAACCCAGTTATTGTTCAAAAACATTTTCTTGTACGTCACCATGAGATTCAAGACAAATCTTAATCTGGTTCAGAGTTTAAACAGCATCGAATCTGGACACAATCGGTCGTGTCTCGAGATTATCATCATGAAAATAAAGCTTTGTGAATTTCCTCATGGGTCATCTTCGAAGTACTTCTGTGATAAGGTGTTAACAAACTCATTGCAAAAGTTTATTCCTCTATGGAGAGATAATATCAACAGTGAGGTTGGGCCATCTAAAAATGGGCGTAATAAGCTCAGAACGTACAGAACGTTTAAAGAAGAGTATGTAATTGAAGACTATGTTAAATATCAGATACCTTTAAAACATAGATCTGCGTTAGCTAAGTTTAGATGTGGAGTAGCTCCACTTAGATTAGAGACTGGAAGATATGAAAATATCCCAGAAAACCTACGCCTATGTCCTATTTGTAAATCAGAAATTGAAAATGAAATACATGTTTTGTTTCACTGTAATGCATATCAATGTATTAGAGATGCACTCACAAGTGAAGCATGTAAAATTAATGGTAGTTACTTGAACCTGTCTGATGATAATAAATTAATATTTGTACTGTCTGATGAAAATATGTTTAAAATAAGTGCCAAGACCTGTTTTATGATTTTAAAAACCAGAAACAATTTGCTGTACAAATGATTAGGTTGTAAATTTACTGCTGTATTTTATATAACCAAAATGAGCCAGTCATATGAACTGTTGTCCATGTATATAGTCATATGGACTATACTCAGGTTAAATAAGTGATAACCATTGTGATTTACAAAGCTTTTGGTACAGCTTTGTGTCTTTAAGCCATGTGATATTAACCTGTTTATGTGCCAAAACTTTACAGATATTTTTAATAATGAATATACTGGCTTTTATTATGTATGTAATGTCTACAGTCTTTAATAATATATAACTACTCTTATTTCTTCTATGTAAGCACTGCTAATCAGTTCATTTCTGATCTGATCAGAGCTGATAATTGCTTTTGTAAAACATTTCTTAATTGCGCTTTAGTGCCTTTTTTCCCTTGATCAGTATTTTATCTCTCTTATTTTAGGGTCATTTTTAAATCTAGATTAGCAGTGGTTACATAGTTTTATTATGTAAATAATGTCATAATCATTGAGAATATTTGTCTTATTTATTGTCATATAGTCTCTCATATTTCTGTATAGAAAGGTTTGCATGATAGTATGTGTATATATTTTAATCTGTGATATTTTGTATCATGTAAAGTGAGACTGAAATAAACTAAATAAACTAAACTGGGTCCCGGAGAGATGGCGTTTCCTCTTTGATGACAAAGTTGATGAATAAAAGTTTTGCACACTTTCACCTCGGTTTGTCAGTATTCCCGAAAGGGTGTACTTATTTTAATGTTATAATCAATGGTAATTTCAATTTTGCACTTATTATCGCATTCAGATATAATTTCAAATTTTGTTTGTAACGTCAGCGCCTTTCGCTCAATTATACAAGAATGAATGAACAAAGTAAAAGGTTACAATAAAGTGTATAATAATTCTTCTTTATTTTACTATACTCGTACTTCAAAGCATAAAGCCATATATGACAAGGCTTCTGCATCTTTCTGATGCAGATTTATAAAATAAAATAAAAAATTCTTACAGTTGAGGTTCAAAATTGAGGAAGAAAAAGCTGTTGAACATTTATAACAAAATGTAACACCCAGGCGAGGCAAATTTTAACCCCAGGGGTATGATTTGAACAAACTTGGTAAAGAGCCTCTAGACAATGCACTGTGTACAAATGGACCAACTGGCCGTGGCAAACTTCAATCCCACGTGTATTATTTCTACAAACTTAAAAGTTTTTTTAAAGTTTCTCCTATATAAGAGTGGTATGATAGTCTTGATTACTTTCAGATTTTTTCTGTATTTCGTACTACAGATCTTATAAATAGTACCGTGGACGTGTCAACAATAGTACCTACAAGTACTGCAGACCATTATCTACTGTCATGGAATATTGTATTTAATAGTTTATCTGCGCACACTAATTCAGTTAACTCCTAAACCTATAGTCAAACACCTCTTAAACCCGTAGTTTCAAGTGCCGTGTGCACAATAATTTCTTAAACTGTGGTTTAAATTCTTAAACTTGATTTAATATAGGCTTCTACAGGGAAAACTTCAAAATTCTTCTTGTCTAGAACCACTAGGCCCAGAGCATAGATATTTGGAATATAGCATAATGTAGTGGACCTCTACGAAGAGTGTTTAAATCTTTGCCCTTATATTTGATCAAAAAAGGGAAAACAATGTATTTTAAGTAGGGATGGCAACAAGTACCAAATTTGATATTCGAGTACTCGGTTCTTCTTACGATCGAGTACTCGGAAAACGATCATTCACATGATCAACATATAATAGATCAATGGACTATCTTTGATTTTGTTCCGAACTGTTTGAGATACTTCCAGGTAGACGATTTGACGCAGGCATATTTCAAATTTGACTTCACAGACAAGTGTACAGATTAATGAGATATTTTGAAAAGAGACATTTAAAGACCACTAAATTGTATATATTATACGATTTAAGAAAAATGAGTTACATTTTATTTCTGCTGGGTCGTAATAATTG
>JAFMSR010000001.1:59800821-59811833 GCA_022818135.1 Saxidomus purpurata
ATTTTTATAATCCAAAGTCAACAAGTACTTGTTCATGTCTTAAACTGTCAAAATATATCTGTCTTTTTAATGCCACGTGCTTTACTAAGATCAAAGAAACTTGACTATCGCCGACAAGCGTCGGCGATCTTCTTTGATCTCATGACACCTGCGGCTTTATCTCTATTATTAACAGGAGTTTGCAGTAAAAATTACTTCATTCGGCAAAGGTTATTCATTAAAATGAATATAAGAAAATTGTTACTGGAAAAATTCGACTGTCACAGTTGCTGAAAAAGAGCACAATAAATGGCAAAGGAAATACGGACACGCTGAAACTGGACGATTTTGTAACAAACAGAACAAATTACTCCGGTGGTTTTGTTTTAAATAAACAACATTCGGAACTATTTAATTGTTAGAGAAATAAGTTTTCGCTTTCATCGATCAGTGGTATCTCATAGCTTGGACTTGCAAACAATTTCAAAATTGAAAGAGTTAATTTTGTCATCCTTTATGACAGGCCATATTTTTCACACCTACCACGAGTGACAGATGCACAAGTGGAAAATAAACATTGACCAATTACGGCGGATATTTCACGGAAATAGATATTTTACATATACATTGAGGTTCAGATAAAAAATAATTTTTGAAACGATGAAATCAAAAATGCAGTAATAGTAAAGCGGCCGCGGATTCGCAATGAAAATACCGCGACGGATGTGTGAATCAATCCTTGGGATTCAAAGAATCTAATTGTAACAGATCGCTTTTACAGGTGTATTTTATCAACATTTTAATTACATGATGTAATAAAAAAGTCACTCAGAAATACGAAGAGAAACGCGATAGTCCCGTGATCGATATTTTCACTCAAAACTCCACTCGAAGTCACGTTATTTTTTAAACATGTTTTTGCATAGTGAATTTATTGTTTTTATTGATACAAATATTTTGGTCCAGGTCAGTTGACCTCGGGCCAAGTGAAGTCTAGATGAGGTGGACCAAAGGTCCAATCAAGTTTTCAGTCCTAAGTCGAGCCCTGATAGTGCTGAAGAAAATGTAGATCTTTCGAAAATGCTTTACAGAATAAGGGAGATAACTTGAATAAAATTGTTTCTCTATCAGAACCAAAGGTATCGGAAGTACTTAAAATTCTTCTCGTTCAATGTATGTGGTTTGAAATCGAAATTAAATTGCCCAGAGTTTATTGATTTTTTAAACAAGTATAATATAATAGGGTTGCAAGAAACGAAATGTGATGCTTTAGACTTTGTAAGTATACCAGGTTTTAATATTTTTATGAAAAATAGAATTTCTACTAGCAGACGTAAACCTGGCGGCATTGCTTTACTTGTTAGAAAGGATATTTCTAAATATGTTTCTGTAAAAGAGACAGATAATAAACTGGTTTTATGGTTTACTATTTCAAAAACTTTGTTAAAAACAGAAAAAGATGTAGTCTGTGGCATTGTTTATGTACCACCAGAGTACTCGGATTATTCTGTAGAAGACCCATTCTTAGAAATCCAAGGGGATGTTAACAAGTTAGTACGGAAGTATGACACATGTTGTTTATTTGGAGATTTTAATTCTAGAACTAAATGTCTTCAGGATTACATTATAGTTGACACTGAACTTTTTTGAAAGCCAAAATTTGGAAGAAATATGCTCAGAATATAATCTCGAAATGAGTATGTTTGACAGGTCTTCTAATGTAATAAAAGCACGTGTAAATGATGATAAATCCTCCAATAATTATGGGAATCAATTTCTTGAGTTTTTGAAATTGAATGTTTTTTATATTTTAAATGGGAGAACAAATATGGATATTCCAGGGAAAACTACATGTAAAGGTACAAGTGTTGTTGACTACTTTGTTTGTAAATCTAGTCTTTTTGAATATGTGTCCTCGCTGCAAGTATTAGACTTCTGTCCATTGTTGTCAGATGTCCATAACCCAGTCGAACTAAAACTTTAACATTTAACTTAAGTAAAAGTAATCACGAACATGATGAGGAACAACCGTCTGTTAAATTATGGGATAGAACCAAAGCAAACGAATTCGTAGATAAAATTGATGTGCACAAACTGCAAAATATTCACGAAACACTTGATAATCATATACTATATACGAACTTTACCCAAGAGAATGTAGACTAAATAGTCAATGCTATATCATCACTGTTTTTAAATACATCTAGCGAAACTTTTGGATATACTAAGGTAATTAATAAAACATACACCGGTAATTCAAATAACAATTCTTGGTTTGGACCAAAGTGCAAGCAGGCTAGGAAAAACTTTCACACTGCAAAATATTTTTATAAACTAAGAAAGAATAACGAAACAAAAGTGACTCTCAAACGAAACGCTAAAATTTACAAAAATACATTGAATCAATTTTATGATAAAGACAAACGTTCAAGAATTAAGAGACTACGTACTGTCAAAAGTGAAGACCCACGTAAATATTGGAAACTCTTAAATAGAAAACCAACACAGAAAAGTGAAGCTGATTTAACAGATCTTTATAATTTCTTCAAAAATGTAAACATTAGCGACGAAGAATATAATGGTAGAGATAATGATGAGGATAATAATATTAATAACAATATTAATAATAACATTATTAATAATAATAACAAATTACAATTATAATAATAACAACAATAATAACGTAGAAAATGAATAAACGGAGAAATAAATGTTCCTATCACTGAAAATGAAATAATGATAGCAATAAAAACTTTAAAAAATAACAAAGCCAGTGGTTACGATAACATAGTAAACGAACAAATAAAAGCTTCTTTACCATTGATGAAAACTATATATGTTAAACTCTTTAATCTCATTTATGATACTGGTGTTATCCCAGAATTATGGACATTAGGTATCATCAACCCAATATATAAGAATAAAGGCGACATAACAAAACCTGAAAATTATAGGCCTATAACATTGTTAAGTTGTCTAGGGAAAGTATTCACCAGTATTTTAAATAAAAGAATTACTGACTATGTTGAATCTAATGACATTTTAAATAACATACAAGCGGGGTTTAGAAAGGGTTTCTCAACAGCAGACAATTTATTCGTTTTACACCATATTATTCAATATTTGAATAATAACAAAAGAAAGTTTTTCGACTTGATATGGATACGTTTTGTCCTCGTGTGTTTGCTTTGTATGCTAGTGTGTGTGGGGGGGGGGGGGGGTGTGGGTGTGGGTGTGTTGGGGGCTCGTTTTGGGGAGGCTGCGTTTTTGGTACGTAGCATTCCCTGTTTGATATTATTTTTGTTTTTTTGTTTCAAAGTTTACTTATATTTTCAACCTTAAGTTTGAATTTTCACCTCTGATTAATGGGTGGGTTGGATAGCGATTTTAACGGAAGGCCTCTATGTTGATTATTTGTGCTAAAATGAGGCATTTTTATGTAATTTTAATATATTGTTCTTTAAAATTGTAGTTATTATTTTACGTTTAAATCATTTATGTTTTGACATAAATTCTGCTAGATGTTGGGAGTGCCCCATTAAAATGTCCTATGCTAAAATAATAAGAAGAAAAGTAAGAGCCTCTGTTATCGGTTGGTGGGCTGGATATCGGGTACAAGAACATCAAATATCACACATTTTTAAACCTTGTAACTGACAAGCTTGTGGTTTGAACCATATTGGGGACAAATATTATACGCAACTCCAGCTTCATGTATATACATGTAGGCCTGCAGGCAGAATTGATGTGAGCTTTAGAAGTACAGAGCATATGTCTTTTAATACCAGTTTACTTAATACAATTATGTACAAGATCATCGTTGCAACCATGGATGCTTTTAAAGCACTCCACCAAAAGAATGGAAACAAAATTATTACATGAAACTAGAACTGTCACAAGAGTGACAAATTATACCCCCACAATACAGCTTTGTCACAGAAGTATGGCAACCATAAGAAAGGAATGGCCACAAGGACATAGAGTTGAGTTATTATACAATAACTTGTGTAAATGAGACCTTGACCTTTGACCTACCGAAAATTATTTAAATCGGTCAAGCCTTTCATGAGTTATCATCCGGAAACTGTTTTACATTACAGTTCAGAGTCACTGTGACCTTGGCCTTTGACCTACTGACCCCAAAGTCGAACTTGACCTGTATTTCATAAAGTTACAGCTGTGTACCGAAAATTATTTAAATCGGTCAAGCCTTTCATAAGTTATCATCCGGAAACTGTTTTACAGTTCAGAGTCACTGTGACTTTGACCTACTGACCCAAAAGTCGAACTTGACCTGTATTTCATAAAGTTGCACGTGTGTACCAAAAATTATTTAAATCGGTCAAGCCTTTCATAAAAATATCATCCGGAAACTGTTTTACAGTTCAGAGTCAATGTGACCTTGACCTTTGACCTACTGACCCCAAAGTCGAACTTGACCTGTATTTCATAAAGTTGCACGTGTGTACCAAAAATTATTCAAAAGGGTAAAGTCGTTCATGAGTTATCATCCGGAAACCATGAAAAGCAACAGACCGACCGACAAACCGACAAGCTCACTCCTATATATATCCCCCCCCCCCCCAACTTCGTTTTGTGGGGGTATAATAATTGATAGAAGCGACAAATTTATTTTATGTTTTTCGGTGGTTTAGGAATATAACGGTGAATTAAATCCCGATAAACTCACTGTCCACAATGACACAGCGAAAATTATCAACTGTTTCTACCCGGATTAACGTCGAAATGTATACCGAGCGTAACGAATGCCGGAAACCACACGACGATGACGTTGTTAAAATGACGTCATGTTTGTTATGCTCCCGCGATTTTCCACATTTTATTGAAACAAGCTCAACAAAAGTAGAGTTTGAGACATAAAATAAACAGAATATTAATTGTTCGTTTCGATGTCATATCACGATAATTTCACTCGTGAACACCAAAAGTAGTTATTATCACTTTTGGTGCCCACTTGGTGAAATTATAACGTGATATTTACATCGAAAGTTCAAACCGACAAAGTTGTTTATCCTCTATGTATTAAGGGAGAGAAATAAGAATGGTATAGTTGTTCAATGCTGGATTTGCTCCATTCCTGTTTTCTATTGTTTTGAAAGAACTCCAACAAAACAAAATAAAGGGAGGTAGATCTACAATGCTGTCGGTTTATTCGGCGCACCTAATGCAAAAACTGGTTTGCAAACTACTATAAAAGCAATAAACTAAACTAAACTTAGCTTCAATCAAACAGAAAACTTCTTCTCTTGTCCATATCCAATCTATTATGATAAACAAATTTTGGTAAACAATGTAAAAGTCACTTTTTATTATCAGATGTTGAAGATTACGTCATAGAAAAAATGTTGGCCTATTTCGCGCATCAGCAAATCTTTGCATATTCTAAAGTCTGGATTGGTGTTTTTGTACATATCATGGAGTGGGTTCAGAAATCACCAACAGTGTATAAAAATAACATAAGCATATTTGTATGTTTTAAGCAATAAACTTGTTGTATTGTATTGTATAAAAATAACACTAACGCTTTAACAAAACTGAACAAGAAATGCGTTAACAAGCTATCATATATCAGAGTTTCTAACACTTAGAGCATTTAAAAGGGTCATTTTGAAGGACCCTTAGAACACCAATGCAATATTTTAAATGTACCCATTTATGACATACATCACACTTTGACCAATCTAATATTTCTTTCCTACCGCTCTTTCCAAAGCCAGTAGGAACAAACTTTCCACAAATTTTACAGTTGGCTTCATCATTTTCAGTATCGCTTAATTCAGCCTCTGTATTATATGTTGTTATCCAGTTAGGAATTTCCTTGCTAGGTCCTGGTTTTTGACTGTCAATAATTTCACATGCCTGATGATCAGAGTTCTTACTTGTTGCAGTGTGTTTTACTTTCTTTTTTCCCTTTACTTGTTGTTGAGTTTCTTTGAATTTCTTTTATCAACAGATTTTTCAGGTTTTGATTTTCTCTCTTTAGCCTTTGTATTTGTTTTTTTCAGCTTTCATTTTCAGTTTATTTATGAATTCAAAATCTGTCCATGTTCTGGTATTATGTAATCTTTAGTTTTACTTGTAGATAGCTTTTCCAACTTTTCCTGTACATAAGTGTCAGTTTCTGAGAGTAACAATTTCATTGTCCTCACATCTTTTCTTTCTATTCTAGTTTTAATTTTCAACTCAATTTTTTCATTTTCTTTTTCATTACATACTGCATCTGGATTATAGGGAACAACACCTGTTTACGGAATGCTGACAATAAGTTCGGTGTGGTCATTACGGACTTACATGCTGTCGCAATCAGATGTGGTAAATTTGATCTAACTATTTGTCTGTCTACATTTGCATGACAAAGTTTATTTGTTTCAATGGCAAGGGCAGCTTTGAAAGGGCCAAATACCCCAACGTCTAATGGCTGAACCAAATGACTTGAATGGGCAGGCAAAACAAACATATGCACACCCTCTTTCCTGGCAACTACCAATACATCTGTAGATATATGAGTGGCATGACCATCATATAACAGTACACATGGTCTCTGTGTTACTGTGGGTAAAAAATGGTTCTTGAAGAAGTCCAAGAATGTAACTGAAGTTGACCAACCATTCTTTGTCATTGTAAATTTGGTAACTGGAAGACAACCTTGTGTTAGTTCTGTCATTAAACGTTCACCTTTGTAAATAACATATGGGGGTATGGTTTCTCCAAAAGCACTCACTGCCGCAATTACTGTGGTAGTAGCACGTCTTCCAGAAGTGATGGCACATGGTTTTTCACCCTTTCCAGCAACAATTTTAGGTGGCGGAAAATCCAACGTTATGCCAGTCTCATCAATATTCCATATGGATGCAGGGATGTTCAGAAGAAGTTCATGTTAAATGAGAAAATTCTCAAGTTCACCAATATAGTTAGTGATGTTACTATCTGTGCCACCTTGTACACGAGCAATGGACCTTTTCTTAGGTACTTTAGTATTCAACTTGTTGCGAATAATAAATCAATAATACCAATCTTTACCAACTGTGACTTTAACACCTTTAGAAACTAGGCTAAGCCTATTTTCAGCAACTTCGCACACTTGCCACCGCTGATACCCATAACCTAGCCTAGCCATCTTTTGAAAATGCTGTGCCAATTCTGCTTCCTCTGCTGGTGTGAAATAAGTTGGATGTCCAACTTATCCAATATATGGATGATACTTAATGTTGATTCTGGCAACGAAAACAATTTAGCAGTTTTTCTTACAGAGTCATTAGTTGCCCGAAAATGTGCAAGTGCATTTTGCAAAACAGTTGCTCTCTGCTCATTAATCTGTTTTCTGAGAGCTCTGAGAGATCTCGACTTCATTGTGATAACGGAAATCTGAAAATACAATAAAAGGAATAAATATTGTGGGGGGGGTAGGGGACAAGTTTTTGACGTACAAATTAAAGATTTTTACAGCATTGTCACATTTCTGTGCATGTATGTGATAATAATTCTTATTTTTAGTCAGCACAATTGCATTTTTAAAATTACTGTTCACAAAATTCCGTAACTCCACTCCAGATTTTATAACATGCCAAACCGACTACACCTCGTGAATTGTTAAAGAAAATGGCGGACATATTTTCAAAATGTGTCACGCCATGAAACAGCGAAACATGCAAAATTAAATGGACTTTGAAATAAAACAGGTATGAATACTTTTGTTTTAATGATTACCCTCCAATATGCAATGGATGTACAGTGCATGAAGGGCATTTAGCGAAAGTGATTTTCAGATTGTCGACCTAGATTCAGTCAGCCATGAAAGACCTGTCAAAATTATTTTTCGTAAGCGATATTTTTGCCGCTTTAGACATCTTTCATATGAAGTTAATTTTCAGTTTTAGAGTGGATATTATTCGTACATACTTACCTCTAAACGATCATATTCTGTTTGAAACTTGGCAAAACACACAAATGAAACAGCGAGCAGACGAATTGGGGCGTGTTTATTTACTCTCGTATGCAAATGAGGTGCGCGAAATTACCAGACGCGCCGAATAGACCGAGACTAATTCATTATCATGCCGGGACATGCTTATAATTTGGTGGTATATGTTCCCATGAAATTTTGTCAAACACCAATCACTGAGTGCTGAGAAATAGTGTGGAGTAAAATAATAAAATAAAGGGAAGTAATTCATAACCATGCTGGGATATGCTGATAATATATGCATCTTTTTTTAAGAAGTAAAGCTTCTCATGAAGTACTGTTAAATTCCAACCATCGACTGCTTAGAAATGGAGCCAACAATAGTTTTCTAAATTATTTACAGCAAAAAAAAAACCACAAAGCGAGGTAACTCTGTGAAAAATAATCACATGTGCAAGTACTAAATTTTTATATATGCGATAGCAGTAATCACAGAGCCATAACTTTGTAAAAAAATCGAACTGAAACACGCGGACTATGCGCATCTCCTCTTGGTACTGAACATTAACAAAGCACTGAAAGTGCTAACAGCAAGGAGCTCATGCACAAGGGTTTTTTTCTATATTACAGACAAAGAGTGATCCTTCGTGCCAATACTTCGCCAACAGTACTTGTTTTTGGTTGCTATCCGTTTATTTAAGAGGTTATATTAAATAGTCTGGAAACGAATTCGGGACGGACGGACAAAGCGGGAACTCCCTCTTCGGGAAGCACATCTCGAACAAAATTGTATCGTCTCCTGGATTCACAACAATACATATTTTCTTTCCCCTCACGCTCACATGTACTAGTATCATAGAACTCAAAAATACCATCCACTCTTTACTATTATACCCACAAAGTATGCTTCTATTAAACGACTGGGAAGATCACAGAGGTGACATTTATATTATTTACTCCATCGATTTTGATGCATAAAATCACGAATACGCAAGTAATGGGCCTCGTATCAACGGAACTGAATATTAAATAAACTTCGGCAGTGAAACCAATTACTTTGGTAACATTTTTAGCTTATTCGTCTTCGTTTCTTCCGATCTCACTGTAACGAACTTTAAAACTGCCTTCTCGGCGCCATGTTTTCATTTCATTATGTATGCTCCGTCAGTCAATGAAATGCTTTGACACAAACTGAATTTCCCATGCGTTATTGACGAATAAACTCAATGTGTTGACATTTTACCCAAGTGATGTGTCCGTTCAGTAGCTTTGCATTTTATAGCATTCATTCTTAATAAATGGACCAAATTAAATGAGATTTCGCAGATTTGTAATTAAATGGTATGCTTTATGAAAGTGATATTTTTTTCAAAAGTTTCTTAAAAATGTCGAGGACGATTCTTTTTAAACATCTTTGTGGATATAATAAATAGTAAAATGTGAGAGTACAATTATTAGTACAAGTGCCCACGTTTTCCACGCGTGTACTTAAACATATGCAAGTGAAAACGTGTGGGGAAAAAAACTATAGATTCTAGATTGATTTGAAACCAAGTTCCGCTGGTAGTGCAATTGTAGGCCTACTTTCGTTTTCGATTTAGCACTGCCCGTACAATGAATAGACAGATCTTATTTTTTCAATAGACAAAATCACCTCTATACATCATAAAACAGACATTTCTGCATTAAAAGATTGCTTCATTTTACTTTTATTGTAAGTATGCTTAAAATTATAGAACTAAATATCATGAAGGGTTGGATCTGATTTATAACTTAAAGTGGCTCTTTGAAATAGCATGAACATGAATGCCTCTTTGCCTGTCATGTCAGTTCTTTGATATCAATTACTACAGAGACAAGGATAATAGTGCAGCAAAGTGTATTTTACGTTTTGAGGAGCTTCTTTAATCAATTAAGCATTCACTGTGCTTGAAACTGCTTCTTTTCTTACCCCACCCCCTCCAAAATGAAGAAATTTTCAAGAAATTGACCTTCACCCGTTTCATTTAAAATGAAAGTGCTAAACGATTTTGAACGAAAATGAATGAAAACACTGATACTCCCTTTATTTATGAAATTTGCTGTTTTGTACGGAAGCACAGAGGTGACATGTGGGCATTTTTTTTTATATTATCACGTGGCCACGCGATAATAAAAAAAGAAAAATCGAAAAACTAAACGCTATCGCGTGGCCACGCGATAATAAAAAAAGAAAAAACGAAAAACTAAAGTTATCACGTGGCCACGTAGCCAATTCCCACATGTCACCTCTGTGCTTCCGTAGTTTTACGTTATTTGCCGCCTCGTGCCTAAATATTTAGTAGCTAGAGGGCTGTTTTTCACTGACATGTGTCCGAATGTTGTTAGTAAAGAAACATCCACTAGCAAGCGATATTTGCTCACGTACTTATTCAGACTTCCGTTTTGCATTTTATCTTATCTAAAGTGAGAGACACAATTTTATTCAGTAAATGCACCTTTAAGAGACGGATTCATTAAAATAACCTGTATTGCTTTAAAAGGTACCACTGTGCCCATCTCTTAGTTCTAAATTACCCGCCATTGTTTTGACAGCTTCGACAAGAATTTACATTAATAGACCCTCTTATCACAAATATTAGTTATAAACTGAAAATATTTCAATGGTCTTTCATTGTAAATATTATAAAACATTGCGATTATCGATGTTCAATCGGTTGCTACCTTTTTACGCTTAAATGTTATGAAATAACCCCATTTCACCACACCGGCACCTCTATTTTAGCCACAGTTTCGTGAAAAGAAGTATGTACACCCGTTTTTCGGCATTAGAGTCCTTGCTAAAGTATAGAATAATGCAAGTAAACAAGTTTCATGAGATATTTAGCATGTAAAACATAGGAAAACAGATACGATTTCATTTGCTCTGAATCTATGTTAAGGTCAGATACTCCTTTTGTTTTCCCCATTGACTAACATTATAAATCTAGTCAAAAGGTGACCCTGTATCATACCCACCTATAGAGTGTTGACCAATGAAATTGCTTTTTAGATTAGTCTCTCCGACACCAGAAAATGCTGTTTTATACGGGCTTAACCAACCCAGTTTTTTTACAATTTAGCAAGGGAG
>JAFMSR010000001.1:59812333-59834682 GCA_022818135.1 Saxidomus purpurata
CCAACTTCGAACTTGGCATACTTGTTTGTAATGGTAAAATAGACATTTGCAACAATAACATAACTCTGTAAACCATTTTGCATAGTTATGCCCATTTCTGTACTTAGATTTTGTCACAACAACTTAACCTTAGCTACTACTTTGCCATTTCTTAATATTTCTTGCTTAAACTTTGAAACTGTTTTGCTTATAACAACAGGGTTGTGATGCAGCTTTTTGTGTCAAGGTCTCATTTGACAAAGTTATGCCCCATTTTGCACTTAGATTTTGTAAAGATAACTTAAAGTTGGCTATAATTTTGACATTTCTTAATATTTCTTCATCGAACTTTCAAATTATATTTCTTATGAAAACATGGTCATGATGTTACCCCATTTACCTCTCCCCACCCACCCCGACCTCTAGTATCAGGTATATATCTAAGTTACTATTGCTGAAATAAATTGATTTAAAGCATCTTTAGAATGTTCAGGTAGATTACTCTTAACTGAACTAATTACAAATTATGGCCTTTGTTGAACTTTAAAGTTTTGCATGCAAGGTATTATCATGCACACACTTCAGTAAGCTCTTATGTGAGTTATTTGAAACTTAGCAATAGTGTTCAAGGGCATCAAACAATTAAGTTACCATAGACAACGTTTGACTTTTTATCCCCTGACCTCATCAAGATGATGTGCACATCTCATGCTGGGTCAAGGTCACAACTCAAGGTCAAATATTTGAGTTTAACATTTCCTGTCCACTCCTTAACCTCTTAAAGGATTTTGATGAAACTCGGGTCAGATGTCACCTCATTAAGATGATGTGCAGAACCAATGAGCCAGTCACGCTGGATCAAGGTCAATGTCACACAACTTCAGGTCAAATATTCGAGTCTAACTTTTCCTGTCCGCTTCATAGCTCCTTAACACTTTGAAGTAGTTTGATGAAACTCAGGTCAGATTGTCACCTAATCAACATGAGCCGGTCATGCTGGGTCAAGGTCACAATTTAAGGTCAAAGGTTTTGGTCTTGAAACTCGTGTCCACTCAATATTTCCATAACACCTTGACATATTTTGATAAAAGTCCGGTTAAATGTTCATCTCATCGAAACGATGAACAGAACTCATGAGCCGGTCACGCTAGGTAAAGGTCACTACTTAAGGTCAAAGGTTTAAATCTTGAAAATCCGTGTGCCCTCCATTTGTCCTGAACGCCTTAAAAGATCTTGATGAAACTCAAATGTCATCATTTCAAGACGATGACATGGTCATGTTTGGACAAGGTCACAAATTAAGGTCAAATGTTTGAGTCTTGAATTCCCTGTCTGCTCCATACCTCCTTAACCCTTTGAAGGATTTTGATGACACTGTGGTCAAATGTTTTCCTCATGAAATTAATGTGCAGAACTAATAATCTTGCCACACCAACTCAATGTCACAACTTAAGGTCAAAGATTTGATTCTGTCCGCTCACAAAACCTAAACATCCCTACTTTAGACGGGCCTTTTCTTTGACCACTTGTTTTGATCAGTCACTTTATTTGCTTTTTAGAATTCATGCTGTGCATCTCTGAGAGATAATAACACTCAGTAACATTCGTTCCTTCAATGTTACTATTTGTTGCGGGGGATATAGCTTTCTTTTAGACTGCCTTGCTGTTTTAGCCAGAGAGTGTCAGGGTGAGCTATTAGGACTACTCACCGAACCGTCTGTCCAGCATTTCCTTCAAACGACATCTCCTGTGAAACCACTTGGCCAATGTTGTTGAATCTTGGCAGGGATGTTTCTTGCATTACGTTCTATCAAAGTTATTTGAAGAATTCCATTCCATGCAGAACTCTGGTTGCCATGGCAACAGAAAGCAAACGCTTAAAAAATCTTCTGAAAAACGGAAGGTCCAGAGCTTAGATATTTAGCAGGTAGCATTGCTATAGTTGACATCTACCAAGGTTGTTCAGATCAAGACCTTTCGGGGTAACTAATTAAGGATTCAGGTCACTCAGGATAAGTTAATTAGATTCTTGTTTAATCTACATCCAGAAAGAGCACTTTGTCAGTCTAAATTGGTTACCGGTTGAGGATAGAGTCGGTCAATTGTTACTTAATCATGTCTTCAAAATAAAAGGTAATAAGGCCCCTTTATATTTGGGTGAACATTTTACACATGTCAGTTCAATTCATATGTATTCCACTAGATTCAATACTGGATATGAATGATATATGCTCTTTGGAAGAGATCTTTTGCTTACAATGGTTGCTTTCTTTGGAATGAATTACCACAGTATGTTAAGGATTCCTCATCTATTTCTGTTTTTAAGTATAGAATATAACATCATTTTATAGATTCTATGCAATAATCATATTTCTTAATCTTAGAATAGTAATATTTTTATATTTTCAAATCACCGCCATCACGACCATATGCTTTGAAAATATCAAGAAGATATCACCTTTTATTGGATGTCGGGTAAGTTTCATGCATATTAAGCACACATATATGCGCATCTGGGACGTTTACGGCCACAAATCGCCCTTTACCAGATATGCAAAAACGACGGATGAACGACTGAAATCAACACATGATAAATATTTGCCTTTTACCGGATGTCGGGCTAGTTCCTAGGTTTCAAGCAACATGTATATGCTAACAACAAAATAGCCTTTTACTGGCTAAGGCGTAAGTGTAATTCATCACCATCACGTGCACATGTTTTTATGAAAACAATGAGAACAAATCGCCTTGTAGTGGATGTCGGGTAAATTTCATGCATAATAAGCACTCCCCTATTATGTTGATCTATGACATTTACGACCACGAATCGCCTTTTACCAGATGCCGAATCAGTAAATTGCAAGAACGACGGATGAATGTATTGAAAATCAACAAATTATAAATATTCGCCTTTTACATGATGTCGGGCGGGTTCCGAGATTTCAAGACACATGTATATGGCAACAAGAAAATAGCCTTTTACTGGCTACGGCGTAGGTTTAATGCTTTTAACTGGATGTCGGGTAAGTTTCATGCATATTAAGCACACATATAGGTGCATCTTGGACATTTACGACCACCGATCGCCTTTTACCAGATGCCAACTAGTAACATGCAAAATCGACGGATGTATGTACTGAAATTTAATCGCCTTTTACCGGATGCTTTAATCTTTATTTCAAGAAAGTAACACAAATAGACATTAATACGAAATCGTACATATACTTAAGGACAAAAGTTCTGTCCGGTTCAAAATTGTTTAATTAAATTTTAATTGTACATTGCTTTTAATTTTTTATTTGCAAATTTATGTTTTGAGACTACTTGCTACATTACAAGGTGTAAAGAATTCTATACAAAAGCATTCAATCAACCGTGACGGCATAAACCATGAATTTCACATTTATCTTAATATTATGTACATGAAGCTTATAATCACAAAAAATTCAAGTGATATTTGTTACCAAAGGATAGTCCCAATGAAAAACGTAAAAATTTAGACAAATACTCAACATATGTTGTTATTACGAAGCTTTTTATGTCGGCTGGAGGACAGTCAGCATACAACACATGTTGCACGTGCGTTAAACGCCTACGAACATTCTATTCGACGTCATTAACATTGAAAATATATTAATTGACTCGGAAATGATGATATTCTTATGCTTTTCTAATTATGAACAAAATATCCATTTTCAGTTTTTGTATTTCTTTAATTATACCGGACAGAACTTTTGTCCTTAAGTATATATCACAATCTCATTGTGGCCTTCCATAAATACACACAAACAACATTATGCAAACGGCTCAAAAATGCACATATCTGTGTATACAGATGAACACACGCTCACGCACATAAAATCACATACATTTACATACATTCTGGTTTCACACTTGATAATATACAAATCGAAAAAGTTGCAAAACAAACAAAGTTTAACTTATTTAAAACTAGAATTTACCATTTATTAATGACAAACACTCAGACATGAATAATTGTCACGAAAGAAGAAGACAAATTTACATATAAAAAATGCTATAATGATATTTTGAATGTGTTACATAGTTTGATTCTGGACCAACGAAAATTTATATTTCTTTTTAAACTCTGTTATAGATTTGGAGTAGCGAATTTGTACTGGAGTATTATTCCAAATGTGCACTGCTGAATATGAAAAAGATGTTTTAAAAATATTTATTTTATATTTCGGTACAGATAGATTACTGTATTCAATTGATCTAAGATTGTAGACTTCATCGCAAGAAAAAGTTAACATGTCACTTATATATTTTTGGCACTAGTTTATTTGTAGCCTTACAAACAATTAGTGCAATGTGATGATTAATTCTATTGGAATAGCTAAGCATGATAGGCTCTTTTATACTTATATTATATTTTCCTGGAATTGAGTTTCTTGATATAATACGTTTAATTCTATCCTGTAACTTAATCTATTTGTAATACTAGCTTTATTACTCCAAACCACTGCACAATAATCAAAGCACATCAATTACAGATGTATGTACTTAACAGAAACAAATAATTTTTAAAAAACGCCGTTTACTGGATGTCGGGCCCGATTCAAGTTTTGAAGACACATTTAATATCTTGAAATAATACTTCCAAAAAAACAAAAATAATATCAAACACTAAAATATTCCAACACTAAAATAGAGTATTACTGGCTACTGTCTAAGTTTAACGTATCATTTACACATGCATATGTTTTAATGAATAATACTTAGCACATGCATGTGTGTCTTTGGACCAAAACTTGATTTTAACCAGATGCCGAATCATTTACATGCAAAAATGACCCATAATAAATAAAATTACGTTTTCACCGGGTATCGGTCCTGCTTAAACCAGTTTGAATCTACAAATCTATAAGATAGGGTCAGGGCCCAAATTGGGGAAACCAATACACATAAAACTTGATTTTAATTTGGTTTGTTTTTATTTTTTAATCCCAATAAAATGCCATTTCAGGCATAACAATCATACTCTGTAAAGGATTTGAACTTAAACGAAGATAAATAGTATTATAGATCTAAAGAGCAAGAGTAGAGCCTACAGTATGGCAGGTCAATTTATAACTATTTAGCCTGTTCTATACCCTACATTTAGTGGTATCTTGCCTGTCGCTAAAAATAAATATTAATATTTCTCATATTTCTTCTAGCCATTAACAGGTCGAACTATAGCTAGGTGGACCATAAGCGCATATAACAAACAAACAAACTTCTAGCCGTTATATTCATGATAGTACGTCGACATAGTGTAAAGGTAAGTGGTTGAATTTAAACTTCCTTATGAACTCGAAACAAATGCTATTAAACTACTGTAAAAAACAATTTACTGAGTTGTACTGTGCAGTGCGTTGTGGAAATAACTCCAATCAAAAGTTTGATATCGTTATCGTTCTAATTTATAATAACTAATGTTGATATTGTACTTTCGGTTTCAAATTCTAAGGCAGGTGTGCTTCGTAAAAAGTAAACAACTCAGTTAAGGCTTTAGAATCTGGGCCTTTGAAGTCCCTTTGCAAAATGAGAATTTGATGTTTCAAAACTGAAATGTATATACGTACACGTATTACATGGTCAGTTGATCCTATAGCAGTCCGGCTCAAGGATTGGCTGAAAAAAACACAGGGAAACCCGTAAGATTAAACAAGGTCTTTGAAAGACCTTGGATTAAATGAGACATTGTCTGATTGGTAGAAAAGGTTGTTTACAAATGAAAAATACTTATTTGAAAAATAAAATGCAATGTCTTCTGCACGCGAATGAATATTTTAGGACTGGTTATCATAATAAATAACACTGAAATCGCCATATAAATAGAAGGTGTACAGACCCCTAAATCTCACCTGACTGAGTGGGTGGTTGTCTCCCTTGCTAAATTGTAAAAAAACTGGGTTGGTTAAGCCCGTATAAAACAGCATTTTCTGGTGTCGGAGAGACTAATCTAAAAAGCAATTTCATTGGTCAACACTCTATAGGTGGGTATGATACAGGGTCACCTTTTGACTAGATTTATAATGTTAGTCAATGGGGAAAACAAAAGGAGTATCTGACCTTAACATAGATTCAGAGCAAATGACATCGTATCTGTTTTCCTATGTTTTACATGCTAAATATCTCATGAAACTTGTTTACTTGCATTATTCTATATTTTAGCAAGGACTCTAATGCCGAAAAATGGGTGTACATACTTCTTTTCACGAAACTGTGGCTAAAATAGAGGTGCCGGTGTGGTGAAATGGGGTTATTTCATAACATTTAAGCGTAAAAGGGTAGCAACCGATTGAACATCGATAATCGCAATGTTTTATAATATTTACAATGAAAGACCATTGAAATATTTTCAGTTTATAACTAATATTTGTGATAAGAGGGTCTATTAATGTAAATTCTTGTCGAAGCTGTCAAAACAATGGCGGGTAATTTAGAACTAAGAGATGGGCACAGTGGTACCTTTTAAAGCAATACAGGTTATTTTAATGAATCCGTCTCTTAAAGATGCATTTACTGAATAAAATTGTGTCTCTCACTTTAGATAAGATAAAATGCAAAACGGAAGTCTGAATAAGTACGTGAGCAAATATCGCTTGCTAGTGGATGTTTCTTTACTAACAACATTCGGACACATGTCAGTGAAAAACAGCCCTCTAGCTACTAAATATATAGGCACGAGGCGGCAAATAACGTAAAACTACGGAAGCACAGAGGTGACATGTGGGAATTGGCTACGTGGCCACGTGATAACTTTAGTTTTTCGTTTTTTCTTTTTTTATTATCGCGTGGCCACGCGATAGCGTTTAGTTTTTCGATTTTTCTTTTTTTATTATCGCGTGGCCACGTGATAATATAAAAAAAAATGCCCACATGTCACCTCTGTGCTTCCGTATAAAACAGCAAATTTCATAAATAAAGGGAGTATCAGTGTTTTCATTCAGTTTCGTTCAAAATCGTTTAGCACTTTCATTTTAAATGAAACGGGTGAAGGTCAATTTCTTGAAAATTTCTTCATTTTGGAGGGGGTGGGGTAAGAAAAGAAGCAGTTTCAAGCACAGTGAATGCTTACTTGATTAAAGAAGCTCCTCAAAACGTAAAATACACTTTGCTGCACTATTATCCTTGTCTCTGTAGTAATTGATATCAAAGAACTGACATGACAGGCAAAGAAGCATTCATGTTCATGCTATTTCAAAGAGCCACTTTAAGTTATAAATCAGATCCAACCCTTCATGATATTTAGTTCTATAATTTTAAGCATACTTACAATAAAAGTAAAATGAAGCAATCTTTTAATGCAGAAATGTCTGTTTTATGATGTATAGAGGTGATTTTGTCTATTGAAAAAATAAGATCTGTCTATTCATTGTACGGGCAGTGCTAAATCGAAAACGAAAGTAGGCCTACAATTGCACTACCAGCGGAACTTGGTTTCAAATCAATCTAGAATCTATAGTTTTTTTCCCCACACGTTTTCACTTGCATATGTTTAAGTACACGCGTGGAAAACGTGGGCACTTGTACTAATAATTGTACTCTCACATTTTACTATTTATTATATCCACAAAGATGTTTAAAAAGAATCGTCCTCGACATTTTTAAGAAACTTTTGAAAAAAATATCACTTTCATAAAGCATACCATTTAATTACAAATCTGCGAAATCTCATTTAATTTGGTCCATTTATTAAGAATGAATGCTATAAAATGCAAAGCTACTGAACGGACACATCACTTGGGTAAAATGTCAACACATTGAGTTTATTCGTCAATAACGCATGGGAAATTCAGTTTGTGTCAAAGCATTTCATTGACTGACGGAGCATACATAATGAAATGAAAACATGGCGCCGAGAAGGCAGTTTTAAAGTTCGTTACAGTGAGATCGGAAGAAACGAAGACGAATAAGCTAAAAATGTTACCAAAGTAATTGGTTTCACTGCCGAAGTTTATTTAATATTCAGTTCCGTTGATACGAGGCCCATTACTTGCGTATTCGTGATTTTATGCATCAAAATCGATGGAGTATATAATATAAATGTCACCTCTGTGATCTTCCCAGTCGTTTAATAGAAGCATACTTTGTGGGTATAATAGTAAAGAGTGGATGGTATTTTTGAGTTCTATGATACTAGTACATGTGAGCGTGAGGGGAAAGAAAATATGTATTGTTGTGAATCCAGGAGACGATACAATTTTGTTCGAGATGTGCTTCCCGAAGAGGGAGTTCCCGCTTTGTCCGTCCGTCCCGAATTCGTTTCCAGACTATTTAATATAACCTCTTAAATAAACGGATAGCAACCAAAAACAAGTACTGTTGGCGAAGTATTGGCACGAAGGATCACTCTTTGTCTGTAATATAGAAAAAAACCCTTGTGCATGAGCTCCTTGCTGTCAGCACTTTCAGTGCTTTGTTAATGTTCAGTACCAAGAGGAGATGCGCATAGTCCGCGTGTTTCAGTTCGATTTTTTTACAGAGTTATGGCTCTGTGATTACTGCTATCGCATATATAAAAATTTAGTACTTGCACATGTGATTATTTTTCACAGAGTTACCTCGCTTTGTGGTTTTTTTTTTGCTGTAAATAATTTAGAAAACTATTGTTGGCTCCATTTCTAAGCAGTCGATGGTTGGAATTTAACAGTACTTCATGAGAAGCTTTACTTCTTAAAAAAAGATGCATATATTATCAGCATATCCCAGCATGGTTATGAATTACTTCCCTTTATTTTATTATTTTACTCCACACTATTTCTCAGCACTCAGTGATTGGTGTTTGACAAAATTTCATGGGAACATATACCACCAAATTATAAGCATGTCCCGGCATGATAATGAATTAGTCTCGGTCTATTCGGCGCGTCTGGTAATTTCGCGCACCTCATTTGCATACGAGAGTAAATAAACACGCCCCAATTCGTCTGCTCGCTGTTTCATTTGTGTGTTTTGCCCACAGGTGGAAGGAACATACCTTTGACTTTTTTTCTTAAGCTAATGCTTTTTTCTATGCATTTTAAAATTGATATCAGAATAAATAAAAAAAAAATTGAAAAAAAAAATTTTTTTTTCTTCATAGCTCTTTACTATAGACAAGGTTCCCAACACACTCTGTATGAAAACAAGCATGTCGCTCTGAAAAACTCTTCGATTTCTTTCAAATTTGAGTTACGTTAAACAAATTTGAACGAATTCTAGAGAGTAAAAAATTTTTTTTTTCAATTTTTTTTTTTTATTTATTCTGATATCAATTTTAAAATGCATAGAAAAAAACATTAGCTTAGAAAAAAAAGTCAAAGGTATGTTCCTTCCACCTGTGGTTTTGCCAAGTTTCAAACAGAATATGATCGTTTAGAGGTAAGTATGTACGAATAATATCCACTCTAAAACTGAAAATTAACTTCATATGAAAGATGTCTAAAGCGGCAAAAATATCGCTGTACATCCATTGCATATTGGAGGGTAATCATTAAAACAAAAGTATTCATACCTGTTTTATTTCAAAGTCCATTTAATTTTGCATGTTTCGCTGTTTCATGGCGTGACACATTTTGAAAATATGTCCGCCATTTTCTTTAACAATTCACGAGGTGTAGTCGGTTTGGCATGTTATAAAATCTGGAGTGGAGTTACGGAATTTTGTGAACAGTAATTTTAAAAATGCAATTGTGCTGACTAAAAATAAGAATTATTATCACATACATGCACAGAAATGTGACAATGCTGTAAAAATCTTTAATTTGTACGTCAAAAACTTGTCCCCTACCCCCCCACAATATTTATTCCTTTTATTGTATTTTCAGATTTCCGTTATCACAATGAAGTCGAGATCTCTCAGAGCTCTCAGAAAACAGATTAATGAGCAGAGAGCAACTGTTTTGCAAAATGCACTTGCACATTTTCGGGCAACTAATGACTCTGTAAGAAAAACTGCTAAATTGTTTTCTTTGCCAGAATCAACATTAAGTATCATCCATATATTGGATAAGTTGGACATCCAACTTATTTCACACCAGCAGAGGAAGCAGAATTGGCACAGCATTTTCAAAAGATGGCTAGGCTAGGTTATGGGTATCAGCGGTGGTAAGTGTGTGAAGTTGCTGAAAATAGGCTTAGCCTAGTTTCTAAAGGTGTTAAAGTCACAGTTGGTAAAGATTGGTATTATTGATTTATTATTCGCAACAAGTTGAATACTAAAGTACCTAAGAAAAGGTCCATTGCTCGTGTACAAGGTGGCACAGATAGTAACATCACTAATTATATTGGTGAACTTGAGAATTTTCTCATTTAACATGAACTTCTTCTGAACATCCCTGCATCCATATGGAATATTGATGAGACTGGCATAACGTTGGATTTTCCGCCACCTAAAATTGTTGCTGGAAAGGGTGAAAAACCATGTGCCATCACTTCTGGAAGACGTGCTACTACCACAGTAATTGCGGCAGTGAGTGCTTTTGGAGAAACCATACCCCCATATGTTATTTACAAAGGTGAACGTTTAATGACAGAACTAACACAAGGTTGTCTTCCAGTTACCAAATTTACAATGACAAAGAATGGTTGGTCAACTTCAGTTACATTCTTGGACTTCTTCAAGAACCATTTTTTACCCACAGTAACACAGAGACCATGTGTACTGTTATATGATGGTCATGCCACTCATATATCTACAGATGTATTGGTAGTTGCCAGGAAAGAGGGTGTGCATATGTTTGTTTTGCCTGCCCATTCAAGTCATTTGGTTCAGCCATTAGACGTTGGGGTATTTGGCCCTTTCAAAGCTGCCCTTGCCATTGAAACAAATAAACTTTGTCATGCAAATGTAGACAGACAAATAGTTAGATCAAATTTACCACATCTGATTGCGACAGCATATAAGTCCGTAATGACCACACCGAACTTATTGTCAGCATTCCGTAAACAGGTGTTGTTCCCTATAATCCAGATGCAGTATGTAATGAAAAAGAAAATGAAAAAATTGAGTTGAAAATTAAAACTAGAATAGAAAGAAAAGATGTGAGGACAATGAAATTGTTACTCTCAGAAACTGACACTTATGTACAGGAAAAGTTGGAAAAGCTATCTACAAGTAAAACTAAAGATTACATAATACCAGAACATGGACAGATTTTGAATTCATAAATAAACTGAAAATGAAAGCTGAAAAAAAACAAATACAAAGGCTAAAGAGAGAAAATCAAAACCTGAAAAATCTGTTGATAAAAAGAAATTCAAAGAAACTCAACAACAAGTAAAGGGAAAAAAGAAAGTAAAACACACTGCAACAAGTAAGAACTCTGATCATCAGGCATGTGAAATTATTGACAGTCAAAAACCAGGACCTAGCAAGGAAATTCCTAACTGGATAACAACATATAATACAGAGGCTGAATTAAGCGATACTGAAAATGATGAAGCCAACTGTAAAATTTGTGGAAAGTTTGTTCCTCCTGGCTTTGGAAAGAGCGGTAGGAAAGAAATATTAGATTGGTCAAAGTGTGATGTATGTCATAAATGGGTACATTTAAAATATTGCATTGGTGTTCTAAGGGTCCTTCAAAATGACCCTTTTAAATGCTCTAAGTGTTAGAAACTCTGATATATGATAGCTTGTTAACGCATTTCTTGTTCAGTTTTGTTAAAGCGTTAGTGTTATTTTTATACATTACAATACAACAAGTTTATTGCTTAAAACATACAAATATGCTTATGTTATTTTTATACACTGTTGGTGATTTCTGAACCCACTCCATGATATGTACAAAAACACCAATCCAGACTTCAGAATATGCAAAGATTTGCTGATGCGCGAAATAGGCCAACATTTTTTCTGTGACGTAATCTTCAACATCTGATAATAAAAAGTGACTTTTACATTGTTTACCAACATTTGTTTATCATAATAGATTGGATATGGACAAGAGAAGAAGTTTTCTGTTTGATTGAAGCTAAGTTTAGTTTAGTTTATTGCTTTTATAGTAGTTTGCAAACCAGTTTTTGCATTAGGTGCGCCGAATAAACCGACATCATTGTAGATCTACCTCCCTTTATTTTGTTTTGTTGGAGTTCTTTCAAAACAATAGAAAACAGGAATGGAGCAAATCCAGCATTGAACAACTATACCATTCTTATTTCTCTCCCTTAATACATAGAGGATAAACAATTTTGTCGGTTTGAACTTTCGATGTAAATATCACGTTATAATTTCACCAAGTGGGCACCAAAAGTGATAATAACTACTTTTGGTGTTCACGAGTGAAATTATCGTGATATGACATCGAAACGAACAATTAATATTTTGTTTATTTTATTCTCAAACTCTACTTTTGTAGAGCTTGTTTCAATAAAATGTGGAAAATGGCGGGAGCATAACAAACATGACGTCATTTTAACAACGTCATCGTCGTGTGGTTTCCGGCATTCGTTACGCTCGGTATACATTTCGACGTTAATCCGGGTAGAAACAGTTGATAATTTTCGCTGTGTCATTGTGGACAGTGAGTTTATCGGGATTTAATTCACCGTTATATTCCTAAACCACCGAAAAACATAAAATAAATTTGTCGCTTCTATCAATTATTATACCCCCACAAAACGAAGTTGGGGGGATATATATAGGAGTGAGCTTGTCGGTTTGTCGGTCGGTCTGTTGCTTTTCATGGTTTCCGGATTATAACTCATGAACGACTTTACCCTTTTGAATAATTTTTGGTACACACGTGCAACTTTATGAAATACAGGTCAAGTTCGACTTTGGGGTCAGTAGGTCAAAGGTCAAGGTCACATTGACTCTGAACTGTAAAACAGTTTCCGGATGATATTTTTATGAAAGGCTTGACCGATTTAAATAATTTTTGGTACACACGTGCAACTTTATGAAATACAGGTCAAGTTCGACTTTTGGGTCAGTAGGTCAAAGTCACAGTGACTCTGAACTGTAAAACAGTTTCCGGATGATAACTTATGAAAGGCTTGACCGATTTAAATAATTTTCGGTACACAGCTGTAACTTTATGAAATACAGGTCAAGTTCGACTTTGGGGTCAGTAGGTCAAAGGCCAAGGTCACAGTGACTCTGAACTGTAATGTAAAACAGTTTCCGGATGATAACTCATGAAAGGCTTGACCGATTTAAATAATTTTCGGTAGGTCAAAGGTCAAGGTCTCATTTACACTAGTTATTGTATAATAACTCAACTCTATGTCCTTGTGGCCATTCTTTTCTTATGGTTGCCATAATTCTGTGACAAAGCTGTATTGTGGGGGTATAATTTGTCACTCTTGTGACAGTTCTAGTTTCATGTAATAATTTTGTTTCCATTCTTTTGGTGGAGTGCTTTAAAAGCATCCATGGTTGCAACGATGATCTTGTACATAATTGTATTAAGTAAACTGGTATTTACATTTATTTCAAAAGACATATGCTCTGTACTTCTAAAGCTCACATCAATTCTGCCTGCAGGCCTACATGTATATACATGAAGCTGGAGTTGCGTATAATATTTGTCCCCAATATGGTTCAAACCACAAGCTTGTCAGTTACAAGGTTTAAAAATGTGTGATATTTGATGTTCTTGTACCCGATATCCAGCCCACCAACCGATAACAGAGGCTCTTACTTTTCTTCTTATTATTTTAGCATAGGACATTTTAATGGGGCACTCCCAACATCTAGCAGAATTTATGTCAAAACATAAATGATTTAAACGTAAAATAATAACTACAATTTTAAAGAACAATATATTAAAATTACATAAAAATGCCTCATTTTAGCACAAATAATCAACATAGAGGCCTTCCGTTAAAATCGCTATCCAACCCACCCATTAATCAGAGGTGAAAATTCAAACTTAAGGTTGAAAATATAAGTAAACTTTGAAACAAAAAAACAAAAATAATATCAAACAGGGAATGCTACGTACCAAAAACGCAGCCTCCCCAAAACGAGCCCCCAACACACCCACACCCACACCCACACCCACACACCCACACACCCCCCCACACACACACTAGCATACAAAGCAAACACACGAGGACAAAACGTATCCATATCAAGTCGAAAAACTTTTTTTGTTATTATTCAAATATTGAATAATATGGTGTAAAACGAATAAATTGTCTGCTGTTGAGAAAGCCTTTCTAAACCCCGCTTGTATGTTATTTAAAATGTCATTAGATTCAACATAGTCAGTAATTCTTTTATTTAAAATACTGGTGAATACTTTCCCTAGACAACTTAACAATGTTATAGGCCTATAATTTTCAGGTTTTGTTATGTCGCCTTTATTCTTATATATTGGGTTGATGATACCTAATGTCCATAATTCTGGGATAACACCAGTATCATAAATGAGATTAAAGAGTTTAACATATATAGTTTTCATCAATGGTAAAGAAGCTTTTATTTGTTCGTTTACTATGTTATCGTAACCACTGGCTTTGTTATTTTTTAAAGTTTTTATTGCTATCATTATTTCATTTTCAGTGATAGGAACATTTATTTCTCCGTTTATTCATTTTCTACGTTATTATTGTTGTTATTATTATAATTGTAATTTGTTATTATTATTAATAATGTTATTATTAATATTGTTATTAATATTATTATCCTCATCATTATCTCTACCATTATATTCTTCGTCGCTAATGTTTACATTTTTGAAGAAATTATAAAGATCTGTTAAATCAGCTTCACTTTTCTGTGTTGGTTTTCTATTTAAGAGTTTCCAATATTTACGTGGGTCTTCACTTTTGACAGTACGTAGTCTCTTAATTCTTGAACGTTTGTCTTTATCATAAAATTGATTCAATGTATTTTTGTAAATTTTAGCGTTTCGTTTGAGAGTCTCTTTTGTTTCGTTATTCTTTCTTAGTTTATAAAAATATTTTGCAGTGTGAAAGTTTTTCCTAGCCTGCTTGCACTTTGGTCCAAACCAAGAATTGTTATTTGAATTACCGGTGTATGTTTTATTAATTACCTTAGTATATCCAAAAGTTTCGCTAGATGTATTTAAAAACAGTGATGATATAGCATTGACTATTTAGTCTACATTCTCTTGGGTAAAGTTCGTATATAGTATATGATTATCAAGTGTTTCGTGAATATTTTGCAGTTTGTGCACATCAATTTTATCTACGAATTCGTTTGCTTTGGTTCTATCCCATAATTTAACAGACGGTTGTTCCTCATCATGTTCGTGATTACTTTTACTTAAGTTAAATGTTAAAGTTTTAGTTCGACTGGGTTATGGACATCTGACAACAATGGACAGAAGTCTAATACTTGCAGCGAGGACACATATTCAAAAAGACTAGAGTTACAAACAAAGTAGTCAACAACACTTGTACCTTTACATGTAGTTTTCCCTGGAATATCCATATTTGTTCTCCCATTTAAAATATAAAAAACATTCAATTTCAAAAACTCAAGAAATTGATTCCCATAATTATTGGAGGATTTATCATCATTTACACGTGCTTTTATTACATTTGAAGACCTGTCAAACATACTCATTTCGAGATTATATTCTGAGCATATTTCTTCCAAATTTTGGCTTTCAAAAAAGTTCAGTGTCAACTATAATGTAATCCTGAAGACATTTAGTTCTAGAATTAAAATCTCCAAATAAACAACATGTGTCATAGTTCCGTACTAACTTGTTAACATCCCCTTGGATTTCTAAGAATGGGTCTTCTACAGAATAATCCGAGTACTCTGGTGGTACATAAACAATGCCACAGACTACATCTTTTTCTGTTTTTAACAAAGTTTTTGAAATAGTAAACCATAAAACCAGTTTATTATCTGTCTCTTTTACAGAAACATATTTAGAAATATCCTTTCTAACAAGTAAAGCAATGCCGCCAGATTTACGTCTGCTAGTAGAAATTCTATTTTTCATAAAAATATTAAAACCTGGTATACTTACAAAGTCTAAAGCATCACATTTCGTTTCTTGCAACCCTATTATATTATACTTGTTTAAAAAATCAATAAACTCTGGGCAATTTAATTTCGATTTCAAACCACATACATTTAACGAGAAGAATTTTAAGTACTTCCGATACCTTTGGTTCTGATAGAGAAACAATTTTATTCAAGTTATCTCCCTTATTCTGTAAAGCATTTTCGAAAGATCTACATTTTCTTCAGCACTATACCGCGCAGGATAGTTACTAGAATGAATAACCTGTTCGCCCGGGACAAAGTTCCCACATTGGCTATTACTATTATTAGAGACATTATAATACATTGGGTAAGTATATTCATTATTTAAAAAAACAACTTTGCATAGAAATGTCAGCATTTAAAAACAAAGGAAAACAAGCAAGAAATAAACTGTTCCAATACATATGAAACCATTCAGGTGAGATATTTTGGTAGTAATAACTCAAATACAACAAATTCGCAGGCGAGAGACTATTAGTACCGTTACACCAATTATATATTTCATTCGGATATAAATCTGGGGTCAACGACCAATAATTGTATGGATTGTAATACAAATGTACAATATATACACATTTAACGATGGGCACACAATTGTATTGATACGGATAAATACACCAATGTCCATACCCATGTGACTGTGTCGTCTGCATTTTTCAGACTTGGAGGTTCCTCCTGGGGGTCACTAACTCGAGAACTAAAAGAAGCGGGCTGGCAACCCGCCCAGCAGTTATCTAATACATCTTGTTGAGTTGCAGAGTCAGTTAAAACACCATTGTTTTCGACCCATTGAATATTTGACGGAGAATCATCTATATTTTGCCGTTTCGTGCCCGTTTCCATTTCAAGCGGCGATCGCTCTTTTCGTTTCTGTTGAGCTCTGTCTACTTCCATTGCTAATGCACCGTATCTGTTAGGTGTTTCAGATGTAAGAGTTCTACCACTGGGGTTCTGGGGACGCTGGTGAAATTGCTGACTGTCGGGATTCGGTCCCTACTGCGCGGGATTTGGACCATACTGCGCTGGATTTGGACCATACCTTAGGCGCTGATTGTCTCTGGTATCGTAGCTAGGATACGCTGGAGCATTGAGGGTCCGGGCATAGCACGTACGCCCAAATTTATCAGTGTAAGCACCGTTATTGATATTGTATGGCTTGTTATTGATATACAGTCGATCCCTTACAAGTGACACTTTTTCATCTTGTTGAGAAAGATGACGAACGATTGGATACAATTTCGTCCTGCGTTCCTCAATTTCACGGGGGAAATGTTCGTATATCTTAACATCCTGTTTCAATAGATAAAGAGCAATACCCGCTTTACGAACAATGTTTCTGTCACTAATTTTCTCAAATTTTGCAATAATCGGCCTTGGCCTGTTATTCTCTTTGGCTTTAACTAGATTACCAACTCTGTAAACTTTTTCAAAATTCAAATTTTCATTTGTCACTGGTGCTTCATTTGAGATTGCCATATTATCCATCAGTTTTGACTTCAGGGTGTCTATGAGGGTAGCTTGGACATTCTCTTTCTGATATTCACCATTTTCATTAGTAAGGGCCTCTTTTACTCCAAATATAATGAGGTCATTTTCCATGTGTTTAGACTGAATGTCTAGATAGCGTGTGTTCAATTCAGAGTTTTTGGACATTAGTATTTGGATTTGTGATTCGAGAATGGAATTTTTGTGCTGTAACACTTTGATATCGCTGTCAGTTTTCTCACGTGAACGCACAATACCGTCGAACACCTCACTATTGAATTGGCATGATTCCTCTATCTCAGAAACCTTTCTGGACAATAAAATATTTGAATCTTGGATTTCACACATCTGGGTCGTCAGGTAAGCCAAGTCTTTTTCCATTGGACCTATTTTTGTAACGTTAGTTTCTATCGTTTTTAGTCTAGAGTTCATTTCATAGAACAGTTCAAGCATATTGTCAGTTTGTGTATTCGGCTGGGTGGGGTAACTGGGAAATGCTGGTCGATATAAATGGGGTGGAATGTGTCCTGCTAAACCGAAAGATGGGAAAAAACCAGGTTGAGGGCCCACATAAGGCTGAATAGTTGGTACTTGGTTATTCTCACCTCTTTGGTCTGGATTCGTATTTTTCTTCGAACCGCCATTGTTTCCTTTGTTCAAATTTTTGTCCTTCTCACTTGGCATTTTTAACTGTTTTATTAGCACAAATTATCACAAATTCCACTGCGTTCCGTAGAAACGGTTATATCCAACACAATTCACCCAAAATTGTTAAATTATGTTTAGGTTTAACCACAAAAAGTTCGCTTTTTATTTTTATTCTCTCATTTTTCAAAAATATCAGCCATCTTGTTTGAGCCTCGTTACTAGTGTTATTCTCTATTTCGTTGTCTCTTTCCACAGTAGTTTATTGTTCTTTAAAAGCAAACAGATATACATTTATTAAACTAACTAAAATTCATTTCATTGTTTCTGAGATGGGTGTACAATAAAAAAGATATATATAATACATACATTTAGGGTAATAAATTACCAAGACTAACAAAGACTTTTATTGCACCCTAATAATCCATATCCGTTCTGGTGTTTTATTGCCCCGGGGTATATTGTAAAACGCAAGTGGTAATTCTTATGACAGGTTATTTAAGTTTCCTTAAAATATATAATTATTTGATCAAAATACTAGAAGTACATAATTCGCAAACATCAATTTTCGACATTACATGTACCTGATTTCGATTTCTGACCGGTCTTAACTTTTTCATTTTCTCAACCACCTTTAAGTTACAAAATATTTATAGGGGGACCAAAGTAAAAGTAAACGATTGTCAAAATACGCACAAATAGCAAAGCAAAAAAAAACAAAACAACATCACCACATTTATGACGGGTGAGATCTACCCGGGCGAACGGACTCTGAAAACAAATTCTTTCATATAAAATAAGTTTCACAATTTGAAAGTGACATACGTACTTGTGTATATGTGTGTTTGAGTCACAGTCCCGTGAAAATGTGTAAAAATTACAATGTATACACAAAATCTTTTTTTCACAGGTGTTTACGTTAAGTTGAAACAAGTGTGAAATTTAGTCACTTTGCTACAAAACAGATATAACTTTAACCAATGCAGTCCTTTTAATTTACACATGAATAAAGGATACCGAGACTCGTTCAAAGATTGGTACAATCATTATTCACTTTTTTCCTCTTTATATTAGTTTTGCCATCCTTACGTTTTAAAGCAACAATACGTACACAATCATCACGATTTTAATACGATAGTAAGTCAGTCAGTAAGTCAGTAAGTCAGTAAGTAAGTAATGCAATTATCAAATGATATATAATACAATGAACAAATATATTGCTCTAAACAAAAGTTAATAAATTATATAACTCGAATATTTAATTGAAATAATCAGACAAGTGCATGTGTTCTGAAGTTAAATGGGGGTATACAGTACTTGTAATGATATATATATATATACATATACCTATGCAATGATACAGAATTTACATGTACAATCAGAATCTTCGTTTGCGTTTAAGGAAGGCTTGAGATACATTTTATAGGATATGATCTTAACAAATGTTTAAGTTTCAACTCATCACTCATGCTAGAAAAGTCATGGTCATTTAAAGTATCATTAAATGTTTCAAATCAGCATAATATGGGCAGTTCATTACAAAGTGCTTTTCATCTTCAATTTGTCTATAATCACATAAATTACAAAGTCTTTCCTCAATGTTTTCATTAACAACAACAACAACAACAACAACAACAACATAAACTTTATTGATAGACACAGATTACAAAATAATAGTATTTTGCAATAACATGTGCACAAATAAATGTAAGAAAAACATACATTGCGGGTAAGAGCATGTTTTTTTTTAACTAGCATGTCAATTATACCATGCATGTATATTGATGGGTATTGCTTACTACCTCTATTTTGTCAAGGGTACATTTGTAACAACAGAAAGAAAAAACATATTCAAATACAAATTGTTGGGTAACAATTTATGAATACAACATAAAAATACAAATATTTGACCATGTTGATTTACAGTAGTTTCTAGAGACTTTCGTTTGTTTTGGTACACTGTCTATCACATCAGAAATATCTGTAGAAATTCCTATTCTCGAGTTAAAAATCACCTGATAAGAACACTGCATCAATATCGCTATGAGTATAATATAATTGTGACAAAAGGTGAGCAAAGAAGCCCTCGGCATCTCTACCGCGCGGAGACATTGGAACGGGTTTCTTTCTAATTCTGACTTTTTGCCCACGACGTTTGTGGCGCTGTTTTCGGTTTGATTCTTCCGTTTGCGTCAACACGTAGGTTACTGCCATGCGGTAAGTTCCAAAGGACTGCGCGCGCATTTAATTCAATAAGTCTCTCTGCGTGTGATTTACAACTTCTGATATACGAATGTTTGTATGCAACACTATCTTTCAGGTATCTCTTATTTCTAAGAACTGCAACTTTCTCATCTCTGCTCTGAAAACGGATTTTCATTAGTGGTGGTCTGTCATTGTATCTTTGGTAACCGTGTCACCCTTGATATGTTCACCTGACTAGATATCTCATTCCCCATAGCAGAGATTTTGTTTTCTCCGACACATTTTCACCTTCAGTGGCCTGAATACCACTGACTGTTACAGTAAAATCTGGATCATTCAGGGGATAACAGTTATAACTGTACGCGCTCTCGTGACTTGAATGACCGTTCGTCGTCGTGTTACCGTTACGCTGTGATGACGTAGGTGATTGTTCCATTGTGTCTAGTCTGGTTCGCATGGACTGAACGGTGATCATCAGTATATCGATCCGACTGGTATCCTTCGCTATTGTGAGTGAGATATCGTCACGTAAAGCATGAATTTTAGTGTCAATGTTCGTTGTTAATTCATTTTTCATATTGTCCAAATTTTGGTACCAATCCTAGTTGTGAAGTCAACACAGAGGAAAAGTCGACAACTTGATTAGTCAATATAGCCCTGAGTAGGATTATATCGTAAGTTGATCATAAACTGTAGTTATATGCATATATCAATCTTGATAATTTGGTAGGTAAATGATTTCGAAGCCCTTGACTTGACAGTGACGCACAACATATAACGTTTTTCTTGCAGTCAAGTGGAAATGATTATATACAACTTACATATTTTAGCAGAGATGAATCACCAGAAAAAGTGACCTTTCGTTTCAAAAAGTTTTATCTTGTTCACGTTCAGTGAGTTTACTTACAATCACTGGTCAATAAATAATACACATGTACTCAATAAAATGACAATCTGTTAGAAACTGTATATCTTTGACAGTTTAATAGAATTTACTCGCATACTGTGTTGTAAATATTTACATGACCAGTGCAACGGCTCACGTTATATGTTAATAAACGCTTGATTGTTTATAGTAGCAAACATGGGCACTAAGCTGACAGACAAAGACATGGACCAGCTGGAACAGTGGATTGGTACAGGTCCTAAAACATTCACACCCCTCTACGCTGTAACAAGAGATGGGTGTAACTCTACAACTTTCTACCAGAAATGTGACAGCCACTGTGTTGTATAACCCACAGGGGTCTGTGTATAGAGGGTATGCTTCTGACAGCTGGAAGACTTACAATGAATGGGTTAATGACACCAGTGCATTTCTGTACCAGCTGCAATTTGGTGGAAGTAACAAAGCTACAAGATTTACGTACATGTATTTACAAGATAGTTACGTTGTTTTCCATATCCATCTTATGTATACTTCATGATATTTATTATCTTTTTACCTTACTGTTAAATTTTATTAATGTATTGTTATGTTATTATTGTTACCATGCTATCAATATCGAAATAAACAATCAATCATGGCAAAAGTCGATATCTTTAAAATCACCCATGTTTACGGTACATACGAAAGTGGATTAAATGTCAGATGTAGAAATCAAATTGTTTTTGTCGACCTGATTATAACATGTGTATGAAAATTCATCCATGCATGTTGCAGGTGTATCAGAAATATGACTGGGAGGTTGACAGACAAAGACATGGACCAGCTGGAACAATGGATTGGTACAGGTCCTAAAACATTCACACTTCTATATGCTATAACAAGAGATGCGTGTAACTCTACAACTTTCCACCAGAAATGTGACAACCAGGGACCTACAGTCACTGTGCTGTATAACCAACAAGGGTCTGTGTATGGAGGATATGCTTCTGTCAGCTGGAACATTAACGACGGCTGGGTTAATGACACTTGTGCATTTCTTTACCAGCTTCAATTTAATGGAAGTAACAAATCCACGAAATTCACGTATTTACAGACGGGAAACGGGGTTTACCATGGCAGTTCTTATGGCCCCTTGTTCGGCTGTGCTAATGGCTGTCATGATCTTTTAACATTTAC
>JAFMSR010000001.1:59835182-59851998 GCA_022818135.1 Saxidomus purpurata
TTCAAATCAATTCCGTCCTTTTTATATTACACTGAGCAGTAGATACACAAGTCATAGTGCCATATTTTGACATAGAGAATCTATTACACCACCGACTGAGTTGACACCTAATTAACATTGAGTCATTTAAATAATAATGACAGGCGCTAATCGATGATTAATCAACGTAAAGCACATAATTAGATTAGTGTGTATTTGTCAAACATTCCACGCATGATTTTTGAGTAATTGAGTCCCTGTCAAGTTTGCAAACTAGCAGACCACATAGAAGGAAAAAAACCAAATTCAGGAGTACGTACATTGATTATTCTAATATTGCTATCTATTAGAAACAAAACAAAAAGAAAAACAATAATGCCAAAAGTAATTGAATAAAAACCGTACGATTCATTTATTATGTTATAGAATATTCATAATTTTCTATATATTTGTAAGTATTTATATACCACAGACAAAAATATGACCAGTTGATTGAATATTCATTTAATCCTTCATTCCTATTCATACCTATTCATTCATTCATTCATTCATTCATTCATTCATTCATTCATTCATTCATTCATTCATTCATTCATTCATTCATTCATTCAGGCACACACAATCATTATTCATTCATTCATTCATTCATTCATTCATTCATTCATTCATTCATTCATTCATTCATTCCTAGTCACTCATATTTATTTAATCATTCAGTCAGTCAGTCAGTCACCATGCAGTCATTCATTCATTCATTCATTCATTCATTCATTCATTCATTCATTCATTCATTCATTCCTATTCATTCATTCATTCATTCATTCAGTCATGTGTTCGTTTCTCTGGTGCAATATGTGTGCACTATAAATGACTCTATGGACATATTTACTGAACGTATATATATATATATAAATAATCGACGTAACTTTGTATTTGGCGATTTTGGGGGCGGGGGCTTTTATTTAACTGGTCACGTGTATATAAATGCAGGTATTATATTGAAATAATGACAATTTATTCGAGAGGTATCTCTTTCGAGATATTTGGTTGGCTCTGAGAAGGGCCGTTTGTGGAAAACGACTGGCGGTTTATATCCAGAGTGACTCAGTCAGAGTCTGAATAATACTCCGAATCGGAGCCCGATACTATTTCGACTGACTCGTTGAACATCTCTCTTCGTAGTTCGGCGACCTGGTCTGCTTTGGCGTAGGCGTAGTCATAGAACATGTTACGAGAACCTTCAATGACAGCCAGCTTCAGACGTAAGTTGTAGCGGAATGCCCGATTGTTGTTTTTCTTTGCAAGCTTGTACCGTTTCTGCACTTCGCCGAGACGCTGGTTAAACATGACGATCTGGTCACAGGCTTTACGGAATCGACTCTCTGCTTTACTGAGAGTGAATCGCTTGTCAAGAGATTGTATTTTAGAAGGCATCTTGAATATTGCTATTGCAAGACAGATATGATTTTCAAATCAATTCCGTCCTTTTTATATTACACTGAGCAGTAGATACACAAGTCATAAGTGCCATATTTTGACATAGAGAATCTATTACACCACCGACTGAGTTGACACCTAATTAACATTGAGTCATTTAAATAATAATGACAGGCGCTAATCGATGATTAATCAACGTAAAGCACATAATTAGATTAGTGTGTATTTGTCAAACATTCCATGCATGATTTTTGAGTAATTGAGTCCCTGTCAAGTTTGCAAACTAGCAGACCTCATAGAAGGAAAATAACCAAATTCAGGAGTACGTACATTGATTATTCTAATATTGCTATCTATTAGAAACAAAACAAAAAAGAAAACAATAATGCCAAAAATAATTGAATAAAAACATTGGTCATTTATTATGTTATAGAATATTCATAATTTTCTATATATTTGTAAGTATTTTATATACCACAGACAAAAATATGACCAGTTGATTGAATATTCATTTAATCCTTCTTTCTCCTATTCATACCTATCTCATTACCTATTCATTCAATTCATTCATTCATTCATTCATTCATTCATTCAATTCATTCATTCATTCATTCATTCATTCATTCATTCATTCATTCATTCATTCATGCATGCCATTTCATGCACGCCCATTCATTCATTCATTCATTCATTCATTCATTCATTCATTCATTCATTCATTCCATTCATTCATTCATTCATTCATTCATTCACTTCATTCATTCATTCCTAGTCACTCATATTTATTTAATCATTCAGTCAGTCAGTCATGCAGTCATTCATTCATTCATTCATTCATTCATTCATTCATTCATTCATTCATTCATTCATTCATTCATTCATTCATTCATTCATTCATTCATTCATTCATTCAGTCATGTGTTCGTTTCTCTGGTGCAATATGTGTGCACTATAAATGACTCTATGGACATATTTACTGAACGTATATATATATATATAAATAATCGACGTAACTTTGTATTTGGCGATTTTGGGGGCGGGGGCTTTTATTTAACTGGTCATCGTGTATATAAATGCAGGTATTATATTGAAATAATGACAATTTATCTGAGAGGTATCTCTTTCGAGATATTTGGTTGGCTCTGAGAAGGGCCGTTTGTGGAAAACGACTGGCGGTTTACATCCAGAGTGACTCAGTCAGAGTCTGAATAATACTCCGAATCGGGGCCGATACTATTTCGACTGACTCGTTTGAACATCTCTCTTCGTAGTTCGGCGACCTGGTCTGCTTTGGCGTAGGCGTAGTCATAGAACATGTTACGAGAACCTTCAATGACAGCCAGCTTCAGACGTGAGTTATAGCGGAATGCCCGATTGTTGTTTTTCTTTGCAAGCTTGTACCGTTTCTGCACTTCGCCGAGACGCTGGTTAAGCATGACGATCTGGTCACAGGCTTTACGGAATCGACTCTCTCTTTTACTGAGAGTGAATCGCTTGTCAAGAGATTGTATTTTAGAAGGCATCTTGAATATTGCTATTGCAAGACAGATATGATTTTCAAATCAATTCCGTCCTTTTATATTACACTGAGCAGTAGATACACAAGTCATAAGTGCCATATTTTGACATAGAGAATCTATTACACCACCGACTGAGTTGACACCTAATTAACATTGAGTCATTTAAATAATAATGACAGGCGCTAATCGATGATTAATCAACGTAAAGCACATAATTAGGATTAGTGTGTATTTGTCAAACATTCCATGCATGATTTTTGAGTAATTGAGTCCCTGTCAAGTTTGCAAACTAGCAGACCTCATAGAAGGAAAATAACCAAATTCAGGAGTACGTACATAACTTTTTTTTTATTTTTATATTTTGGTTAAGTGGGTTGGGGGGTTTGTTGGCTTTGGGGTTGTTTTTTATTTTTTTTTTTTTTTTTTTTATTGAGTTTATTTTTTTGTTGTGTTTTTTTTGGTTTTTTTTTTTTTTTTTTTGGTTTTTTGGGAATTTTTGGGTCTTTATTTTTTTTTTTTTTTTTACCTTCTTTGTTTTTTTTGTTTTTGGTAAAGGGGGGAAAAAGGGGATTTGGTTTTGTTCACATTGATTATTCTAATATTGCTATCTATTAGAAACAAAACAAAAAGAAAACAATAATGCTAAAAGTAATTGAATAAAAAACATACGATTCATTTATTTATGTTATAGAATATTCATAATTTTCTATATATTTGTAAGTATTTATATACCACAGACAAAAATATGACCAGTTGATTGAATATTCATTTAATCCTTCATTCCTTATTCATACCTATTCATTCATTCATTCATTCATTCATTCATTCATTCATTCATTCATTCATTCATTCATTCATTCATTCATTCATTCATTCATTCATTCATTCATTCATTCATTCATTCATCATCCTAGTCATATCCATTATTTATTCATTCATTTATTCATTCAGTCAGTCAGTCAGTCATTCATTCAGTCATTCATTCATTCATTCATTCATTCATTCATTCATTCATTCATTCAAAACAGCACACAATTATTCATTCATTCATTCATTCATTCATTCATTCATTCATTCATTCATTCATTCATTCATTCATTCATTCATTCATTCAGTCATGTGTTCGTTTCTCTGGTGCAATATGTGTGCACTATAAATGACTCTATGGACATATTTACTGAACGTATATATATATATATAAATAATCGACGTAACTTTGTATTTGGCGATTTTGGGGGCGGGGGCTTTTATTTAACTGGTCATCGTGTATATAAATGCAGGTATTATATTGAAATAATGACAATTTATCTGAGAGGTATCTCTTTCGAGATATTTGGTTGGCTCTGAGAAGGGCCGTTTGTGGAAAACGACTGGCGGTTTACATCCAGAGTGACTCAGTCAGAGTCTGAATAATACTCGAATCGGAGCCCGATACTATTTCGACTGACTCGTTGGAACATCTCTCTTCGTAGTTCGGCGACCTGGTCTGCTTTGGCGTAGGCGTAGTCATAGAACATGTTACGAGAACCTTCAATGACAGCCAGCTTCAGGACGTAGTTATAGCGGAATGCCCGATTGTTGTTTTTCTTTGCAAGCTTGTACCGTTTCTGCACTTCGCCGAGACGCTGGTTAAGCATGACGATCTGGTCACAGGCTTTACGGAATCGACTCTCTGCTTTACTGAGAGTGAATCGCTTGTCAAGAGATTGTATTTTAGAAGGCATCTTGAATATTGCTATTGCAAGACAGATATGATTTTCAAATCAATTCCGTCCTTTTTATATTACACTGAGCAGTAGATACACAAGTCATAAGTGCCATATTTTGACATAGAGAATCTATTACACCACCGACTGAGTTGACACCTAATTAACATTGAGTCATTTAAATAATAATGACAGGCGCTAATCGATGATTAATCAACGTAAAGCACATAATTAGATTAGTGTGTATTTGTCAAACATTCCATGCATGATTTTTGAGTAATTGAGTCCCTGTCAAGTTTGCAAACTAGCAGACCTCATAGAAGGAAAATAACCAAATTCAGGAGTACGTACATTGATTATTCTAATATTGCTATCTATTAGAAACAAAACAAAAAAAGAAAACAATAATGCCAAAAGTAATTGAATAAAAACCGGCCATTGATTCATTTGTTATGTTATAGAATATTCATAATTTTCTATATATTTGTAAGTATTATATACCACAGACAAAAATAATGACCAGTTGATTGAATATTCATTTAATCCTTCATTCCTATTCATTTCTATTCATTCATTCAATCATTCATTCATTCATTCATTCATTCATTCATTCATTCATTCATTCATTCATTCATTCATTCATTCATTCATTCAATCATTCATGTAAGCCTTCATTCATTTCATGCCTATTCATTCATTCATTCATTCATTCATTCATTCATTCATTCATTCATTCATTCATTCATTCATTCATTCATTCATTCATTCATTCATTCATTCATTCATTCATTCATTCCTAGTCACTCATATTTATTTAATCATTCAGTCATTCAGTCAGTCAGTCATGCAGTCATTCATTCATTCATTCATTCATTCATTCATTCATTCATTCATTCATTCATTCATTCATTCATTCATTCATTCATTCATTCATTCATTCATTCATTCATTCATTCATTCTCATTCATTCAGTCATGTGTTCGTTTCTCTGGTGCAATATGTGTGCACTATAAATGACTCTATGGACATATTTACTGAACGTATATATATATATATAAATAATCGACGTAACTTTGTATTTGGCGATTTTGGGGGCGGGGGCTTTTTATTTAACTGGTCATCGTGTATATAAATGCAGGTATTATATTGAAATAATGACAATTTATCTGAGAGGTATCTCTTTCGAGATATTTGGTTGGCTCTGAGAAGGGCCGTTTGTGGAAAACGACTGGCGGTTTACATCCAGAGTGACTCAGTCAGAGTCTGAATAATACTCCGAATCGGAGCCCGATACTATTTCGACTGACTCGTTGAACATCTCTCTTCGTAGTTCGGCGACCTGGTCTGCTTTGGCGTAGGCGTAGTCATAGAACATGTTACGAGAACCTTCAATGACAGCCAGCTTCAGACGTAAGTTATAGCGGAATGCCCGATTGTTGTTTTTCTTTGCAAGCTTGTACCGTTTCTGCACTTCGCCGAGACGCTGGTTAAGCATGACGATCTGGTCACAGGCTTTACGGAATCGACTCTCTGCTTTACTGAGAGTGAATCGCTTGTCAAGAGATTGTATTTTAGAAGGCATCTTGAATATTGCTATTGCAAGACAGATATGATTTTCAAATCAATTCCGTCCTTTTTATATTACACTGAGCAGTAGATACACAAGTCATAAGTGCCATATTTTGACATAGAGAATCTATTACACCACCGACTGAGTTGACACCTAATTAACATTGAGTCATTTAAATAATAATGACAGGCGCTAATCGATGATTAATCAACGTAAAGCACATAATTAGATTAGTGTGTATTTGTCAAACATTCCATGCATGATTTTTGAGTAATTGAGTCCCTGTCAAGTTTGCAAACTAGCAGACCTCATAGAAGGAAAATAACCAAATTCAGGAGTACGTACATTGATTATTCTAATATTGCTATCTATTAGAAACAAAACAAAAAAGAAAAACAATAATGCCAAAAGTAATTGAATAAAAACCGTACGATTCATTTATTATGTTATAGAATATTCATAATTTTCTATATATTTGTAAGTATTTATATACCACAGACAAAAATATGACCAGTTGATTGAATATTCATTTAATCCTTCATTCCTATTCATACCTATTCATTCATTCATTCATTCATTCATTCATTCATTCATTCATTCATTCATTCATTCATTCATTCATTCATTCATTCATTCATTCATTCATTCATTCATTCATGCATGCCCATTCATGCATGCCCATTCATTCATTCATTCATTCATTCATTCATTCATTCATTCATTCATTCATTCATTCATTCATTCATTCATTCATTCATTCATTCATTCATTCATTCATTCATTCATTCATTCCTAGTCACTCATATTTATTTAATCATTCAGTCAGTCAGTCAGTCAGTCATGCAGTCATTCATTCATTCATTCATTCATTCATTCATTCATTCATTCATTCATTCATTCATTCATTCATTCATTCATTCAGTCATGTGTTCGTTTCTCTGGTGCAATATGTGTGCACTATAAATGACTCTATGGACATATTTACTGAACGTATATATATATATATAAATAATCGACGTAACTTTGTATTTGGCGATTTTGGGGGGCGGGGGCTTTTATTTAACTGGTCATCGTGTATATAAATGCAGGTATTATATTGAAATAATGACAATTTATCTGAGAGGTATCTCTTTCGAGATATTTGGTTGGCTCTGAGAAGGGCCGTTTGTGGAAAACGACTGGCGGTTTACATCCAGAGTGACTCAGTCAGAGTCTGAATAATACTCCGAATCGGAGCCCGATACTATTTCGACTGACTCGTTGAACATCTCTCTTCGTAGTTCGGCGACCTGGTCTGCTTTGGCGTAGGCGTAGTCATAGAACATGTTACGAGAACCTTCAATGACAGCCAGCTTCAGACGTAAGTTATAGCGGAATGCCCGATTGTTGTTTTTCTTTTGCAAGCTTGTACCGTTTCTGCACTTCGCCGAGACGCTGGTTAAGCATGACGATCTGGTCACAGGCTTTACGGAATCGACTCTCTGCTTTACTGAGAGTGAATCGCTTGTCAAGAGATTGTATTTTAGAAGGCATCTTGAATATTGCTATTGCAAGACAGATATGATTTTCAAATCAATTCCGTCCTTTTTATATTACACTGAGCAGTAGATACACAAGTCATAAGTGCCATATTTTGACATAGAGAATCTATTACACCACCGACTGAGTTGACACCTAATTAACATTGAGTCATTTAAATAATAATGACAGGCGCTAATCGATGATTAATCAACGTAAAGCACATAATTAGATTAGTGTGTATTTGTCAAACATTCCATGCATGATTTTTTGAGTAATTGAGTCCCTGTCAAGTTTGCAAACTAGCAGACCTCATAGAAGGAAAATAACCAAATTCAGGAGTACGTACATTGATTATTCTAATATTGCTATCTATTAGAAACAAAACAAAAAGAAAAACAATAATGCCAAAAGTAATTGAATAAAAACCGTACGATTCATTTATTATGTTATAGAATATTCATAATTTTCTATATATTTGTAAGTATTTATATACCACAGACAAAAATATGACCAGTTGATTGAATATTCATTTAATCCTTCATTCCTATTCATACCTATTCATTCATTCATTCATTCATTCATTCATTCATTCATTCATTCATTCATTCATTCATTCATTCATTCATTCATTCATTCATTCATGCATGCCCATTCATGCATGCCCATTCATTCATTCATTCATTCATTCATTCATTCATTCATTCATTCATTCATTCATTCATTCATTCATTCATTCATTCATTCATTCATTCATTCATTCATTCATTCATTCATTCATTCATTCATTCCTAGTCACTCATATTTATTTAATCATTCAGTCAGTCAGTCAGTCAGTCATGCAGTCATTCATTCATTCATTCATTCATTCATTCATTCATTCATTCATTCATTCATTCATTCATTCATTCATTCAGTCATGTGTTCGTTTCTCTGGTGCAATATGTGTGCACTATAAATGACTCTATGGACATATTTACTGAACGTATATATATATATATAAATAATCGACGTAACTTTGTATTTGGCGATTTTGGGGGGCGGGGCTTTTTATTTAACTGGTCATCGTGTATATAAATGCAGGTATTATATTGAAATAATGACAATTTATCTGAGAGGTATCTCTTTCGAGATATTTGGTTGGCTCTGAGAAGGGCCGTTTGTGGAAAACGACTGGCGGTTTACATCCAGAGTGACTCAGTCAGAGTCTGAATAATACTCCGAATCGGAGCCCGATACTATTTCGACTGACTCGTTGAACATCTCTCTTCGTAGTTCGGCGACCTGGTCTGCTTTGGCGTAGGCGTAGTCATAGAACATGTTACGAGAACCTTCAATGACAGCCAGCTTCAGACGTAAGTTATAGCGGAATGCCCGATTGTTGTTTTTCTTTCAAGCTTGTACCGTTTCTGCACTTCGCCGAGACGCTGGTTAAGCATGACGATCTGGTCACAGGCTTTACGGAATCGACTCTCTGCTTTACTGAGAGTGAATCGCTTGTCAAGAGATTGTATTTTAGAAGGCATCTTGAATATTGCTATTGCAAGACAGATATGATTTTCAAATCAATTCCGTCCTTTTTATATTACACTGAGCAGTAGATACACAAGTCATAAGTGCCATATTTTGACATAGAGAATCTATTACACCACCGACTGAGTTGACACCTAATTAACATTGAGTCATTTAAATAATAATGACAGGCGCTAATCGATGATTAATCAACGTAAAGCACATAATTAGATTAGTGTGTATTTGTCAAACATTCCATGCATGATTTTTGAGTAATTGAGTCCCTGTCAAGTTTGCAAACTAGCAGACCTCATAGAAGGAAAATAACCAAATTCAGGAAAACCAGAACGAGGCTCAACAAAATGGTTGACTTTTTCTATAGATGAGTTACATATTTCCAATAAATTAAATCTTTTGTTTGCATAGAAATCTTATGGTATTTAGAATAAGACTGGATAAAACATTTTCAAAGTGTGACTTTTGTGCGATCAGACTTCAATATTGTGTGTTTGTTCCTAGAAAATCATAAAATATCTGGATTTGAACTATGCCCCAATCGACAAACAAAGGAAACAAAGGGGGCGATGACGCGCATTCACAACAGAACTTAAAAACGTCATCTACAAATGCCAAAAATGTAAGTCAACAAAACCCTGCTTTGTCTACAAAGACGCCAAATGGAAATAATGTACAGGGCGATCCACAGAGATACCCCTGCCCTTACATTCCACCTTGCTTTGGGGGCAGTCCTACATATTTACCGAACAGTCAAGGTCCGCATATGCCTTATCCACCATATTTACACGGTAGTAACGACAACCCTATGTTCAATTTGATATGTGAAATGAACAATAGACTGAAAGTAATTGAAAAAGGCTTTTCTAAAATTGAACCTCTAGAGAAAGAAGTGACTCACTTGAAATCCACAGTATCCAGTATTCGCGATAATAGTAAATCCACTAACGCAAAACTCAATGATGTTGAACTCTTTTGCACTTCACTCAGTGATATAGCTGATGACTTTGTCATAACAAAACGAAGATTGTACGACGAAATCTCAATGTTAAAGTCAAAAAACCAGTATCTGGAAGGTGAAATACAAAGTATACACCAATCCAATACACAGTTGCACAATAAATGTTTACTTATGCAATCACGTACCATGGAAGAAAATCTTTTATTCTTCGGCATTTACGAGGCCCAACCTACTGAAGATGGGGTTCGTGAAGACCCCGAAAGTGTACTTCGTACGTTTCTAAAAGACCATGTAGAAGACAATCAGGTTGTGAACACTCAATTCCCTGTTAATATTGAAAACATAGTTTTTGACAAGGTACATCGTATTGGCAATCCTAGTACGGCACGAAGAAACGGACGCTCTCGTCCAATTGTCGCAAAATTTGCATCTTTTATTGACAGGGAAAAGGTCCGTAAAGCAGGATCTGTTCTAAACAAATCACAAAAAAGATACAAAATATACGAGCACTATCCACGAGAGATGGAGGAGCGACGGAAGATTCTATATCCTGTGGCACGTGATTACGGCGAAAAGGGCCACAAGGTATCGTTAGTGCGAGACCAGCTATACGTTGACAATAAACTATACGACATTGAGTCCAAACGACTATTGCCAAGATCAAACAACACATTTTATTCTCAACAACGCCCAAGTTTGCGACCACAGGATGGCAAATCCTACACTTCACAGCGCATGTCTGATGTTCGCCAGTCACAACAATTTTCTGATCGAAGTCGATCCCTTTCACGTCATAGGAGTTTTGCACCAGTTTATAGGCACTCTCCCGTACGACACGAAAATACATCTCTACACACTGCTCGAACGCAGGCTCATCGTAGACTGTCACCATCTATCGACAGAAATCACCAAAATCGCAGTCAACGCTCTGCCTCTGACGAGAGATACCGTTTACCCCCACCAACAAGTGACTTTCAGAGTAACTCTGCTGCATCCAAATCAAATGACAATTTCCTTAACTTCACAACACCTAATCGTTTTCAATCACTCAGTCAGTTATCGGATAATAATGACCAAACTTCACAGAAACGGAAGGCAAAATCTCCAATAGACTGTGACTATACTTCTAAACGCAACGACAGGTGGGAAGTTTCATCACAAAATTCAGATTGGAACACAAACCCTGAATCTTGGGTTGACAATGACATACCCAGATGTGATACACAGACCACTGTCTCTAAACCAAATCCTGAGCCCATGGAAGAACCTCAGGTGACAAACAGTGGAAAATATACTGTTTTATAGGACAGGCACGGAGAGTCATGTAATAGTGTTTCAGATTACCGTTATAATGATCAGCTATCAGCCGGTTTATCAAGTCATGTTTTACATGAGTCCGTAAATTCTGATAATTATAACTGTTTATTTGACAGGTGTCGCACTCAAAATGTTGTACAAAACTTGACTATTCACGAAAATGTATATAGCCATGAAAAGAAAGCACGTACATGCAGTAATAATACTGTTGATAATCATTTTATCCAAAACATAAGCATTGTTTCATTGAATGTGTGTGGGCTTAAAAGTAGAGCTACATACCCAGATTTTGTTTCGTTTTTGAATAAATACACTATAGTCGGTTTACAGGAAACAAAACTAGACGACTTGGATTTTTTAGAACTGCCAAATTTTGAGTTGTTTTTTAAAAATAGACAAAAAATATCGAAAAGAAAATCAGGCGGATTAGCTCTAGCCGTTAAAAAAGATTACGTTAAATACATACACATTGTAAATAGTGCAAGTGCTTTAGTACTCTGGTTCACTATAGATAAAAGCTTGACAAAACTAAACAATGACATATTATGTGGGGTAATATATATTCCCCCAGAATATTCTGATTTTGCTGCAGACGATCCGTTTATGGAAATACAAGTTGAACTCACAGGTTTTACACAGCGTTATCCTTATATATGTTTGTACGGAGATTTTAACTCCAGAACAAAGGCTTTAAAAGATTATATTGAAATTGATAACACACTTTTTGAAATGCAAAATCTAGATGATGTGTCAACAGAGTATAACGAAGAAATATTACATTTTGAAAATAGCAAAAGTGTAAAGAAAAATCGGTGTAATCTTGATTTATCGTCAAACAATTACGGTTACAAGATGATCGAATTTTTACAGGCAAACAACTTGTATATCCTCAAACGGTCGCACTGCTGGTGATGATACTGGCAGACCTACATGTAAAGATGTCAGTAATATTGATTATTTTGTATGTACATCAAATATGTTTAGGTGTATTGAATCACTTGTTGTGTTAGATTTTTGTCCTTTGTATTCAGATGCACACAGTGCAGTTTCGCTTTTGTTAAATTTCGACACTGCCAATGATGAACACCATACACAGAAAAAAACAGCAAAAATATCGATGAAATTATGGGACAAATCAAAGCAAAATATTTTCATTGAAACTATAGATTCCGTTAAAATTAGACAAATTGAAAATAAACTTAATTCTGCTAACGGCCCAATAGACCAAAATTACGTTGATGACGTTGTACAAAGCATATCGGATTTGTTTTTAAATGCGTCAGAAAAATCGTTCGGTTATAGCAAAGAAAATGTTAATGACACCTGCTGTGATGCGCGTTTGCCAAAATGGTTTGGCAACAATTGTAAAAAGGCCAGAAGCGCTTTCCACCGCGCAAAATACATGTACAAACTGCGGAAAAATATAACAAATAAGAATAATTTAAAATCAGAAAGTAAAAAATATAAAAGCACTATGAGAAAATATTTTAATGACTTTAAAAGTAAAAATGTTAAAAGATTAAGAAACTTGGGTAAATCAGACCCAAGAAAGTACTGGAAAATAATAAATGGAAAAACATCAAATGATACGGCAGCCACAATGAACGACCTTTATAACTTTTTTAGGGATGTTAACTACAAAGAAAATGTCCAAAATGGAAACGATGATATTAATTATAACACTGAAAACCAAAATGTAGTAATAAATGAAGCAATTACCGAACAAGAGATAGAAATTGCAGTGAAATCTTTAAATACTAATAAGGCAAGCGGCCTCGATAAAATTGTAAACGAACATATTAAATCAACATGGCATTTACTTAAGCATATATACGTTAAACTTTTTAACCTAGTATTCGATAGTGGCGTTTTACCCGAAGCATGGACTTTAGGAGTTATTAATCCGATCTACAAGAAAAAAGGAGATGCAACAAAACCTGAAAACTATCGGCCTATCACCCTTTTAAGTTGTTTCGGTAAACTATTTACATCGGTTATTAATAACCGAATAACGAAATACGTAGAATCAAACAATCTCATTAACAATGCGCAGGCAGGTTTTAGGAAGGGACATTCGATTTCAGACCATATATTCGTGTTACACAACATCATTCAATTACTTAACAATTCTAAAAGGAAGCTGTTTTGTGCATTTATTGACCTTAAGCAGGCATTCGATACAATATGGAGACAGGGTCTTTGGGAAAAACTTTTAAATACAAACATAAATGGTAAATGTCTTACGCTCATCAAGAACATGTATCATAATATTAAGTCTTGTGTGTCAGTTAATTCTACTTTATCAAACTTTTTCCCGTGCAACATTGGCGTGAGACAAGGTGAAAATTTGTCTCCCCTGCTTTTTTCTCTCTTCCTAAATGATTTGCATGAATACTTTTCACAAAATGAATCTGTAGAAGGCGTTTCGATACCTAATAATGTTCCGCAAGACATGTACAACTTCTTAAAAGTGTACATTCTACTATATGCTGATGATACAGTAATTCTCTCAGAAAATGAACAAGATCTCCAAAACGCGTTAGATAATTATGAGCAGTATTGTAAAACATGGAAATTAACTGTGAATCTAAATAAAACTAAAATAGTCGTTTTTTCTAAAGTGAGACAACCAGAATATTCTTTCACTTTTGAAAACGAAAAGTTAGAAATTGTTTCCGAATTTAAGTACTTGGGGATCATATTCAGTAGAGGCGGGGGGGGTTCATTTTTTAAAAGCCAAAAAACACATTTCTTTGCAAGCTACACGAGCAATGTATGGTCTAATCAGAAATATAAATAGATTAAAACTCCCTCTAGATCTCCAGATCGATTTATTCAATAAAACAATAAAACCTATACTACTGTTTGGAGCGGAAGCATGGGGATATGGAAATATAGACGTCATTGAGAGAGTTCAACTAAGATTTTTAAAACTCATCCTCAAAATGAAAAACTCAACACCTAGTTATATGGTCTATGGTGAAAGTGGGTGTATGCCATTATCTGTGGATATTGAGACAAAATTATTCTCGTTTTGGGCACATTTATGCCACCCTGTAAACACGGAGCCTAACAAACTGTCCTACCTAATATACAAAATTATTTTTAACTCCTCACTAGAGCTACACGATTATACATTAAAGAACAAATTTCCATGGCTGTTTTCAGTAAAGGATATATTAACTAAATGTGGTTTTATAGGCATTTGGAATACCCAAACATTCCCAGGCGCGAAGTGGTTAAAATTATCTGTGCAGCAAAAATTGAAAGATCTGTTTATAAATGCATGGTATTCCCAGATTGAAAATTCAAGTAACGGTTCAACATATAGAATATTCAAACAAACGTTTCAATTTGAAAGATATCTCACAAGCACACCTTTTGGTTACCTTACATATATGCTGAAATTCCGAACGAGAAACCATCGATTGCCGATAGAAACAGGAAACTGGTCCAAAACACCTCTAAATTTACGAGTATGCAATTTATGCAATAATGACAATAATAATAATTACATAGGGGACGAATTTCATTACCTTTTCCAATGTAAATCCTTTGAAGATGAAAGAAAGTTATATCTGAAACCTTACTATTACAGAAGACCTAACACTTACAAAATGGAAAAACTACTTAATCATATAAACGGTGCACAGTACATTAAACTGTGCAAATTCATAAAGAAAATAATGCTTTCTGTAAAATAATTACTTGTATGAATATGTATATATAAAATTAGTACCTTACTCTACAGCGTATTTTAATTCCAGCAAGAATAAAACGCGTGGCCACGCGAATCTTTGTCACAATGTTTTCTAAAATGATATACATCAATGAACATTTGTTATAACACGTTAAATCCGTGCACAACAAATTTTTATTCTCACGGTCAGTTTACCGGTGCAATTTTCCATATAACTGCGTTATAGATCTAAGTGTTTAAAACAAAAAACAACGTCAAAATACATTCTAAACAATGAATAAATGACTTATTTGTTTGTTTGTTTTTCAATCGTTAAAACGTGCCCTAAAAGTAAAGTATTACTATTTGTTTATTCCATCATCTTGCTGTCATTTTGATATAACATTTAGTGGTGCATGCATGTAACTTGTCAGATTGTTTTCTCTGACTTTCTGTCTTGCAGTTAGACATACTTTGCTCCTTTTATGCCTTTTCTTTCAGATTTTGATATCATTATGTAACCTACACTATTCGTTAATGGATTTTCAGATTAGTGTAAATTTTTCATCAAATTTCAGTGTAAACATGTTAGTTGCATATTATAATTCTGACTCTCCAAAACACATCTTTATCAAATCAGTAAGTGAGTTAAAGGAAAATGATCAATTCGAAAATGCAGATTACAACATTATTATATGCATATTTTACTAAAAGTTAACTTTAATGAGTTAGAAACATTAACATTGTATTATAATCACTTTGCTTGTGTAAATTCTGAGCCTCTAATATATAATTTTGTTAACCTCATTGTTTCATTTGTATATGAAATGAGTGAATAAACGGAATTTGACTTGACTTGACTTGAGGAGTACGTACATTGATTATTCTAATATTGCTATCTATTAGAAACAAAACAAAAAAGAAAAACAATAATGCCAAAAGTAATTGAATAAAAACCGTACGATTCATTTATTATGTTATAGAATATTCATAATTTTCTATATATTTGTAAGTATTTATATACCACAGACAAAAATATGACCAGTTGATTGAATATTCATTTAATCCTTCATTCCTATTCATTCATTCATTCATTCATTCATTCATTCATTCATTCATTCATTCATTCATTCATTCATTCATTCATTCATTCATTCATTCATTCATTCATTCATTCATTCATTCATTCATTCATTCATTCATGCATGCCCATTCATGCATGCCCATTCATTCATTCATTCATTCATTCATTCATTCATTCATTCATTCATTCATTCATTCATTCATTCATTCATTCATTCATTCATTCATTCATTCATTCATTCATTCATTCATTCATTCATTCATTCCTAGTCACTCATATTTATTTAATCATTCAGTCAGTCAGTCAGTCAGTCATGCAGTCATTCATTCATTCATTCATTCATTCATTCATTCATTCATTCATTCATTCATTCATTCATTCATTCATTCATTCATTCATTCATTCATTCATTCATTCATTCATTCATTCATTCATTCATTCATTCAGTCATGTGTTCGTTTCTCTGGTGCAATATGTGTGCACTATAAATGACTCTATGGACATATTTACTGAACGTA
>JAFMSR010000001.1:59852498-59874575 GCA_022818135.1 Saxidomus purpurata
CATCGTGAGCGACTTTCAGTCTGTTTGTACATCATAACCTTTAATTGCAAATTTAAGTGTGAATAACACACGCCAGCGCTTGTGTCCGACAGCTGATTATCAATGCATTGTTTGCTCAATAATTGAGATTATCACCTTTTATTGTTCGAGCCAAAGGATGTACTTTACAATGAAATAGATCTGAAGGGACCGCGGTACAGGTTCGAGAGATCGGTGTTCGAGGTTTTGGTGGTGGAACAATATGATTTATATTGAGCTTTAGCCGGGACCGCCGGTCGGGTCCATTCGGTAGTGTTCGAGCGAACGAAGTTTAACTGTACATTCAAAACACCTCGAGCATAGGTTCCCCCACTCTAAGCACCCCTTGTATGGTCCTGCTAAACCGATACTTACTCAAAAATTATCTCCACAAACGCACAGGTAGTCGAACCATAGCCACACACCTTATTACCTATATAATATAGGTGGGTGGGGTATGGTTCGACCTCCTGTGCACCAACGGAGTCCATATGGATAAGATTTGCAAAATAGTCACCGTTCGTATTCTGTCCCATCTATTTCTAAATTAAACAAAAATACATGCAAATTTCACCAGCTTTTCCTTGCTTACCAGTAAATACTTTTGTTAAGATATTTGTCTAACACAACCTTCTTGTCGTTGTTGTTCATGTCGAGATCCGGCAAAATACCGCAACGAATTAATCACTGACTTTGTTGTTATAATCTACAACCCATCTTGCGAAATAATGTACTGGACTGCAGTTAACAAAAACTTGAACGGGACATAGTGTCACATATATCAAAATTAAAATATCCGGGGCCGGGATACTGATAAATTAATCATAAAATTTGTCCGGTAGTTTAAACATTGCCTCTAAATTGTTTCTCTGCAATAATTGATCAGGAACGGTCTACGCAACGTATGAATTCCTGCTCTACTGTAGATTATTTTTTTATTATTTATATTTATTATTATTATAAAGCAGGTCAGCAATAACATCGGCACTTAAAGTACATTTCAATGTTATTCTGACAAAGATATGGTTCATTGATTAGTGAAACGACAACAGCCGTGAAAAAAAAACGGGCTGGGAATCTTCTGATTGGCTGCTGGTTTGGACACGCCTCTTTACCGGGGTACTGCTTCCATATTTGGAGTGACCCGTTTTTTTAATCTTTTTTTACCGGCTGTTCTTTCCATATTTGGAAATGAGCCGTGAAACCGCGGTAAACGCGTGAAATTGCCCGCGTTTACCGGGCGTTTACCACGCGGTAACAACCATGAGGTAAACGGAACAAAAACGTGAGCGCCACTGTAACAGGGTGTTGGTTAATTGAAAGGCTCAACAGTATTGAGATTTTCTGTTTTTGATTAAAACGAAAACGAAATAAAATGAATGTAACGATATATACTTGAAAGCAAAAGTTCTGCACTGTATAATAAAGTTAACGTAAACTTTGAAGTCTTAAATCGGATATTTCTATACATATTAAAAAGAAGAACACAAGTCTTTCATTTTTAAATTGATTTACAAATTTGCAATGTTCGTGACGCTTACGTAGACGGAGAAAAGAAAGTTCATGGTCGTTGAACACACGTGCAACATGTTTTGAGACTCATTGGCTCCAACTGGACCTAAATCGCGTACACGTTGCTCTCTTGAAAGCTTCATAATAACAACATACGTTTAGTGTTTGTTAACAATTACAGCTTTCGATAGGACTATCCTTTGGTAAACAATTCACTAGAAATGTGTTTATTGATATTGATTATTGATTATTCAATGTATGTTTCATGTACATAAAAATATAATAAACGTGAAATTCATGGTTTAGATTGTCACGGTTGATTGGGTGCTTTTGTATAGAATTCTGGACACCCTGTGTTATAGCAAGTAGTCTCAAAATATTAATTTGCAAACTAAAAATCAAAATTAGCCTACATTTAAATTTAATTATACAATTTCGAACCGCGCAGAACTTTTGTCCTTAAGTATAATTATAATTAGTTTATTTAATTCAATGTGTTTTTGTGTTTAAAATGTCATGTTTCCCACCTTATTCCAAACAAAATGTAGCATATTGTCCATAAGTCTTTATGTGTGAACGAATCACCACACACAGTGCCCCAGGTATTGTTTATTAGCACTTCGACTCTTCCATCGTACAGACCTGTACCAGCTTCTAAACGCATATTTTTAATTTCGTCTATCAAATGGAAAACATGCAAATAATGTTTGAAGCATAAGAAAAGGCAATATGGACCTAGCGACTATATATTACATGCTTACATTGTGATATTATCTAACTGAAATTTGATGTTTAATAAAAAGGTTTTTGCAAATAAACTATTATAAAAGTTTATGAGAGTAAATACTTTTCCATGACTTATGCATCTGTTTTAGACAGTGCGACATTTAAATCGTACATGTCAATATAAATATGGCAACAACTTTATTTCGAAGGAACAGAACGAAATTTTAAAGAGAATATTTGATTCAATATATTTTCTGCTTTAATAAGCACACTAGAATTATTTCACATTTTGGTTGCTTGCAAATAGGTCTTCAATATTAACTTCAATTTAATTCATGCATGTAATAATACAGGTCAAATTAAATAAGTATAAATGACGATCTCAACTTAAAAGTTGCCTGCTCTTAGGACACCATTAAATACCAAACCAGTCATTTGTGTCCGATTCCTTGGTCGAGCGATAAGTGTCGCTGACTTTAAATCACCGTAATCTCTCATATATTGTGGGCCATTGGTTCGAACCCTGCTACTGACTATGTCTCTTTATGTGAGAAAGTTGGCAATTTCTTATGGTGGATAGGGATCTAATACTTCTTCCAAGAAACGATGGTTAGGTAAACTGTCCGCCTGTAAACCGAAATAGGTTGGAACGGGCGTTAAACCCATACAGCAAAAACAGTCGCTTGTCAGAAAATAAAACAGACAATCTCATTACATTCACCGATTTACAGTTGTGTTTTTTGCTTAAATACCTCAAATGGCATGATCGTAGATCAAACCCTGGCCCTCTAAATTTAAAAGACGACAGACAAACAAAAAACAAACAAACAAGGTTTACATGAACTGCCTGTAGGATATTAGATTAGAGATTTTGCAGCAATCCTTTTTTTTCATTGAATACCGGTGTGTGCCATTCTTGTATAGTACCTGGAATACATGTAAGTGAGCTCAAGGACCACGTTTCGTCTTGGCAGATTGTTAAACTAACGTCTGAGTGAAAACCTCTGTTACAAGAGATTGTAAGTTCTGTTCCATCAGGTGATACAGAGTATCCTTCACCATACGTTATAGCAACCTCTCCACATTCTGTAATAGACGTTTTTATAAGAATAATTACACAATATCAAAAGACAAAAATGTTTCACCTACAATGTTTATGATATCATTACTTTTACAGCACTTGAACTTGGGAAGCACTGTTATGTAGCGGTAGAGAGTCGAACTCCTAACCCGAGGTCATAAGTTCAAATCCCGGAAGTGGCATTTGACCGTGACCTCCATATTTTCTTTCTGCGCAAGTACTGGTCAGAACTCCAGCAAGCAGTCGCGGAGAGTAACAAATATAAGGTTTAAGAACTTGTCCTACAGTCGATGTTTTAAAAAGTAAGTAAGTTTAAACTAATATTTGAACTGTTATACTCAGTGAAAATATGTTAATGAAAATAGTTTCTTATACATTTTAAACAAAATAGCCTATACATGTGAATTTTTCGTAAAGTTTTAATTCAAAGAAACAACGTGCAGTTTCAGGCTACATGATCCTTGTAGAAGTTTGTTAATGGCTTAGTATAGTCTTAACACCAGACCTGTGCAGAAAACACCAACATCTTGCTCATGGGTACACAGTCCAGTTGTTATAAAACTGCACTGATTAAGTTGCGTTTCAGCTCCATTACATCGGACCTCCTGTGCAAAAACTGGTCCAGTTCCTTGTCCAAAACGTGCGTTTGTAGCAAATGCGGATGCCCTGAAAATTGATATTAAAGCTTTTAGCCTATCCATTATATGTGATGTCCCGAGATTAGTATGGATATTACATTTTACAATTACTCAAAGCACTTGATTTTACCTAGAAAGATGTTTGACCGGCAATATAGGCCGTTATTTGCACAAAGGAACGTTCCCACTGAAGCTTTTAATTTCAAAAGTACATCAAATAGTACTTTTTCAATAATGTTGCAAAATTAAAACACGCTTTTTGGCAGCATGTTTTGTAAAGAAATGAGAAATAAAAAAAAACAAGTTGAACACTGTTTTACAGCGAAAATAGTTCTGTGCTCAGTCTATCTGTAAATTCATTATTCTATCAGTTTATTCAAAGTGATCATCCGGTCCTAAATCAATTATTTAGAGTGATGACAATATAACAAGTTGTCGCTGCTTTCCTCCGTACTTTTAATCTTTTTTTACATAACCGTTCAAACTATCATAAAGTACAAAATGTACATCGTTCTCTTTATGACATGTTGAAATCTAATTATTACAGCATGACTCACTTCAGATTCAACATTCTGCATATAACATTTGCATCGTTCATATCAAACGAGTCATCACAGAATGTTCCCCATACTCCATGTATACTGACTTCGACTCGTCCACCAAAAGACCCGCTTCCATTCACCAGCCTTACATCAGCGATATCCAAATAACCGTTCCCTGAAATAATATTAATCTCTGCTCATATAGTATTTTCTACAGGCGAGCATTTTACATATCTATCGTTCCTGGGAAGGACTAGTACTTGAAAAGAAAGACTCGATATTGAAGGGCACGATACCATAAAAAGGTTTCATAATCAGTTAATATATATCCTTTGTCTCTGCAACCATAATGTATAGCAGTTCAAAAAGTAAAATCTAGCCATAACAAATTTAAAAAATGGATTGCAAAATAGTTTTTAGAGCATAAAAACTGTTTCAACTACAGATCGATCAAAAGATCGGTAGCATTGACACCTGTTGGTTAATCTTAATCTTGTTTAAGTATCCTTTCTTACAATTTTCTGTAAATGCCCTGAATGAACTAGATGTTCCTCTTTCATCCAAGAATAGCCAGATTTACTCACCTTATTGACTCAATATCTGCACTATAAAAATAACAGGTCCTTTTTTTTCAATTAAGTAGGTGTGTGACATCACAGACAGATCTATATATATTTCACTGCAAAAATTGTCTGTGGGGTGGGGCAAATAGTAAGCCGGTTTAAAGGTCAATATTGCAGGAATAAGATACTAACGGTGGTTAGCTAACAATTTCTTGCAATTAAATTTGCTTATTCCTGTACAAAAAGACATAACCTTATACATCCATAATTTAATAATTATTAACTTTCATATTCTGATGTTTTACGCTGCTTAGAAACTTTATAGGTATGACAGAGGAAAAAGCTTCATTTTTAAAAAATGCTTATGTAGTTTGCATGCGAACGATATTTAAAGTTGGGATACCTGAAACGCCGTACAATTGTGTCAGAAGACTCAAAACACCGATCAAATACAGCATCTGAACATATAAACCCATCGTCGTGCTGAAATGATAAGAAACAAGTTTTACTCATGAACATCAAAAACACTGATATTTTCACGAGTGGCGTAGAACACCAAAACACTGATATGTTCATTCGTGGCTACGTCACTCGTGAAAATTTCAGTTTTTGGTGTTCACTTGAGAAATAAAATGGATAGGATATTTCACTGAAACAAACAAACATTCTCTATATGTTTGATTAAGACTTGTATTGTATAATTACCTTAATTATAATTACTAAAAATGTATGTTTTATTTTGATGTGTTTTCTGAAAATTAATCCATATAATTAAAAAAAAATCGTTTCAAATAGTACTTCCATTAAAATTACCACTTAACATGGACTCTTTCAAGATAGTGAGGTATTTTACTGTGCACATGTCGGTCGGTCTGTCTTCAACGTTTGAAGAAAGATAGACCCTATGATCTTAAAACTTGGTAAGCACGTTTGTCAAATAACAAGTTAATGATTCCTATTGATTTTGAGGTCAATTGATCAAAATTCGAGGTAACTGTGGCCTTTAGTTGAAAGACGTTTCCAGATCCAAAAACGAAGCACACTTAGACATTTGACTTTCAAACTCAATGGCTATATTATTCATGACCAGTATATGGCCTGATAATCTGGGGTTCCATTTTAGCTGTTACTAGTAGGCCTATTCCATGAAGTAAAGCGTTAACATTGACATTTTTAAATATCGGTGACATCACAATCAGGACTTAAACAAATCAGACAACGTCTCGCGCGATCGATGAAAACTAGGCTTACAATATTGTGTCTATTACAAAAACAAATTTCAGCGAAAGATCGGTATATATTTAAATCCACACATCTAATAACAACACCTTTTGTGCTCGCTCAGTGAAATAAATCTCGATATTATACCGAAGCAAAACTTGTCCCCTCTCTACATGTGCGCCTTGAGACCAGACTAGTAGTCTCACTATTTCCACTTCGAAGGCAGACCGATTTTACAGGTTGACATTCTACAGCTGTCCGCCTTCTACGTCTCACTTTGAAGTACCAATAGCTGGGAACACATCCCCAACAAACTTCTGTTGGGCACTTATAAACCCAATAAAATCCAATATTTAAATGTATTTATGATTTAATATGATAGGATTAAGTTTTAAAATGATGCTAACACAATTCTAAGTTGCATTTACCTAACTACACACCTGCATCGATCTGTGTATTATGAAAATAAACGGCATATCGTGCCTTATGTGTAAACTTGCATGTTTAGGTTTAGACATTCAGATTTTTATAAAGTGGTGAGATTTTTCATAAAATTTTAGGTTTTCATTTAAAGTGATATTTAATTCATCATTTTATACCGGAAAATTGTTTTTAGAAGTAGGTAAATGGTGTATTATTCGCCGGTTGTACCTGATATTGAAACTACACTTTCTGCTTATTATGGAGCACATTAAAATTAGGCGTAGAGGTGTGACAGTTATAAAATATCAGATCTGTAAAAGGGGTCACACAGAAACGCCAAATTAATAAGGCTACCAGACCAGTTTTCAAGATTTGTAAAGATATCATTCATATAAATTTTGTCTCTTTGTGTGGCGATGAATGGATGGAAACCGTTGAAGTGATAATAGAGATGTACACGCTAGTGACTGATGTGAAGATGAATAACGGACAAGGGATAAATACGGGGTCTCAAAGTTGTTGCTGACGTAAATGTCGATTGTGCATTTTTTAACAATTTTTATTGAGCCTTACGGTTCCGGAGGCAGACAATATTTTTTAACTGACAGACAGGTATTGTGTCAGACAGACCTCACTCAGTTATATGATTATAGTTGACCAACTGAATGTCCAACGGATAACTTACTGTTTCATTTTTTGGCGGATAGCGATGTGTTTATATTGGCATTTTGTGCAGAAACGAGACGATATATGTTCTTCTTGAAAAAATGCGTTTGTTTTGTAATTTTATGAACACACATTTTGATAAAATAATCTGCTTGTTGTTAAAACCCTTGAAATTGTCCGTTTGGAATTGTTTTGTCAGCATGGCTGATACAGTCAACAGGAAGCAGCTGTTTTGCTGCATAACTTTTACGTCTTGCCCACAGTTTCTGATGAAAATATTAATTTCTCAAAAATGATATATTTAAATATACGGTGTAAAAGTAAATGCAAAATCAATAAAACATGTGAAATTCAACATAGCAATTTCAGAACAATATTGGATATATTTGCGAGATTGGTTTAACGTTACCGCAACACCATGTCGTAATATACGGTTTTTAAAAGCGTTTACTAAGCATAAAATAATTCAGTTGCGTATATTTCAAAAATATAGAAATACTTAAAGGAATTTATATGGGAACCTTTTTACTAACCTCAGCAAAAATAATTCTCATTGTTCGTGAAAATTTGAATTCACAGGGGTTAATCAATAACAAACTAATCCCTGAAGCGATTCCATTTATGCAAAGACATGCTACTGATGCTTTTCAACAAGAAATCCGTATCCACGTGTTGCTAGAGTAACACGTGCTCATTTGGCTGCTGCAAACGTCAATGCAATGACTCATTACAGTCAGCGTTTGACATAGCCGATATTAGTCAACGCTCGACTCGTAAAAAGATGAAATTTTAATGTTGGACAACAAAAATCAACATGCATAGACACATAGTAAGGAATATTTCCTTTTTGGCTGAGTATACAATAATGAGGGCGAGCAGCTTTTAAGTAAATTTCACATGTAGAAGTACGCATAGAAAACATAAATAATTGCAACAGTTGCAATTTACTCAGACAATAATCCATCACCGAAATTATATTGAAATTATACTCAGTAGTACTTTTGAGAAAATCCCCGTTTATATCGTTATTCAGATGTCCATTCTCACATCAGCTTACCGCCTGTACATCTCTAATATGGACAACTTTTTTCACCAAATTTCATTCATTCAAATGTAACTCATGTGTGCCTTGAATGATTTTGCTTGTAAATATAGTTTTTTTTAATATATAATGACCGTAAACATTTTTTCCAGGTATGGTGATGATTTTGATGACGGGTAAACTGCGTAAGTTATAAAGCGAAAAAGGTTTTTCAGGGGCCATAAATCCTGCATACATGAGGCTATCTAACTGATTATATGTTATGTCGATACACATCATGATCAAACTACAGCATGGACAACGAAATGAACGCCTCCCGCTCGCATCGTGATCACATACCGGAAATACATCCGGTCTAGAGATGGCCGTATATAAAAACAAGCACGGCGACCCTCCAGTTTGTTCTTCTGATAACCCACATACAAGTTATGAATAAATTAAGTTTATTTCTGAATGGTAGCAGTTCAAAAAATGAAAGAAACTGTGGAATTCAAGCGCTTAATCAGGTGGGTGAGGTATATGTAGCCATATGTTAGTGTAGCAATGGATTACCGGACAGAAACACAGTAGTACTCTAAAATTACTCAACAAGTCTATACAAAATTATAAATTTATTTGATGAAATAGTAACACGAATGAAATGCAGTGATAATAATAATAATAAACAAAGTACGAAAAACGGTCGAGCAAATTGTATGTTACAGTTCCATGTTGTTTCTAAATGTGACGTTTAAAGATGTTAAAGTACACTGAACACTATATATTATATAAATAATTAGCACGAATCTAACTAAACACTGTATAAACACTGTTCCTTTCAATCCTTTAAATATATTTCGATTCTGGCTCTCAAGTTCCAGTGTCTACTTCGTTGATCATGTGGCAGAAAAAGTGTCACAGCCAGGGCCAATACACGCCACAAATTTACTATAGGTTTATATAGGAGCGCTGTCATTAACTTGCGATAACATTTTAACTAATAAAGTTATTTTAAAATCACAAACGGGATGATAAAATATAACATTTCCCCTTTTTAATGAATATTGTTTTATTTTTCTGAGACTTTATTTGTTTGGTCTTTTTTTAACTTAAAAACTCTACCCGTCGTTTTACTATATAATATATAGTAAAACGCCCAAAATGTGACAATTTTAAGTGAAATTTTTGCAGTTTATCTTCAATTTGTTAAAAAACTATAACACTTATTTTAGAATCACAAACGGGATTGAATAAAACAATCATTCTACATTTAAGTGATATATTTTATATAAAAATAAAGAAAGAAGAGAATGGTCTTTTTTTAAGGTTTTGTTTAACAGGTATATAATCTTATTTTTACGATCGGAGCTCGGTTGCTTCCGTAATGCTGGCCGAACACTTCCGAATGATTTATCTAACTGCTTCAGGCCATCGATAAGTTTTATGGCCGGACATTACGTAACATTTATCATGATCTTTAAAACGTTGTATATTGGGTTTTATTTTACATTAAAATACAAACTGGGTGAGAATCTTCAGTTTTTGTTAATAACAAGGCAAAACCTTTCATTGAAACCGGATATACATGATATCGTCTTTACAGGGAAGATCCATGAAATTTTCAGTATAATTATCAATAATATTATTTAGCTTTTGATGTTAATTTGCAACACATAAAAGATTCACTTTGCATGCATTTTTATTTCGAAGCACTTGCACGGGGTATTTTATTTTGTTTCACATTTTTCTTTGTCTCGAGTGAAAGGCAAGCATTCGCTCCGCTGAAATTAGTGTCATTTTATAGGTTTCTTCCAGATTCAAAATACACAGATAAAACCAGGTTGTCTGATCACTCGAATCTTTTGTCTTTCATTTCACCCTGAAGAAATAAACTAATTATTACATTAACAAAAAGAGAAGAAAAAAACACGCAAGGTTTGATCGGTGTGCAGAGTATTAAATGACACCATCTGTAAAATTTAACAGGTATTATTCTACTGCAAAAATGGAAAAGTTTTTTACCACATTAAATCCTTATTTCTTCTTAATGTTAATTATAATTTCAAGCAATGTGGACAGTGTTACAATCCAGCTGTAATTTTGAAGGAAAAATATATTTGACCATATGGTTTGAAACTGAAAAACCACATTCTTTTTACGACATTCAACACCAAGCGTTTACTAGAGTATGTAAAATCTATTGATATTCTGAAAAGGAAACGGTGCTATTTCTCAACTTAAAAAAGCCTACAGAAATTAAATGTTAGTTTTTATCAGATCAGGAATAACTAATTGGGAAATAAACAAGTCGACGTACTATTTAACGCGGTCGCCCATTTACGTTTTAAAAGCACACCATGCTTTTGCAACATATTTGACGTGTGCGTCTGTACTTGAAAATTGTAGATCTACAATTTTCAACAATTCTCACGAGCAAACATCACGCACGTGTAAAGGGATCAGCCGAATAAGAAAAATCAAGTGCACACTAGATTCATTCCCATTATCATGTCAAAATTCACGAATGTTGTAGCTTTTGGATTAATCTGTGACTATTGGCAATTAATCTTCTTTTTCTTGTAAGAGCACATAATATATAAATTTGCGTACAAGGATATCTAACTGATACAATCACATGCATTTGCAAAAAAAAACATGACGAATGTTGTTATCAATATTAATCAGGATATGTATGAAATAAAATGCGTCGTTTTCTTGGGGTTTGCTAAGCGTGTACTTTCGCCTACGTAACCTTCCCAAAATAGAATGTGTCATTATTATTTAAACCAATCTGCACATATTCATGTCTGCCATCTATCCATAATTAATCAAAATGCATCATAACTCTTGCAATATCTATATTTTCATCTATGTTAAGATGGTTTTACAGTAATATTGAATTAGGTATGTTTTGCTGGTTTTGAGCTGTTAATTTAACTAAAGTTATAACTGAAGGCGAGTCATTATGGCAAGCCAATTTACTATCTAATAAAAAAGAGATTATTTTCTTATTATAACAAAGGGGATATATTTATTAAATTAAAAAATATCTCTGTAAATAAGGAGATGTCTATCATAAAGATATCTAATTTTTGAAAGATATTTCACAATACTAAAGAGATATCTCTCAGTGTAGTAGATATATCTCTTAACCGTAAAGAGATATCTCTCCAACATAAAAAGATATCTATGAAACGAGTCATCTGTTTAAAATACAGAGATATGTCTTAACTTTAGAGAGATATGTCTGTAACTGTGAGAGATATCTTTCAAAAATAGAAAGATATCTCCCAAATGATGTTAAAGACTCAGTAGCACAATTAAATGTAACTCTTATTTTACCAAGAAAGATGTCTTACCAGCGGAAATGACCTTTATTTGTACCAAAAACATTTCCAATTTGCATTTTATTAATCGTAAGTACATGTTTGAAATATAGCGCAGTATTTTTTCAATGATATTTCAAAACAAGAGCTGTCCCTCATAAGTGACGAATGCCTCCAAAGAGGTGTCTCACAGTCTGTGTCCTTATGGAACCAGTACTTGCGCATGCTTTTGCAACATATTTGCCGTGTGCGTCTGTACTTGAAAATTGTAGGTCTACAATTTTCAACAATTCTCACGAGCAAACATTACGCACGTGTAAAGGGATCAGCCGAATAAGAAAAATCGAGTGCACACTAGATTCATTCCCATTATCATGTCAAAATTCACGAATGTTGTAGCTTTTGGATTAATCTGTGACTATTGTCAACAATTACTTCCAATGAATTCTATTTTCTACATCCGTTATTTTACATTAAACTCCTTAATGACTGAACATTTGACTGTAATGAAGAAGTGCTCTCTAGTTAAATCATTATTATCATTATTATCATTATTATCATTATTATTATCATTAATTGCGAGTAATGTGAATGATACTGTTGAATGTTCTTTATCTTCTGGTAGAAATGGTAAAATTTAAGCAGAAGATTATCCCCTTTACGCACAAAAGTAACATGTCAAGTTCAATATCTCCCTTAGGCAATATTCAAGTACAATCGATAATCAATGATTTATGACCCTGTCCGTTATTTACGGATATTACCGAACCGTAGTTGTCTCCGTTAACTTCTAATCCCCAATACTTATCGATTGTCAGCTGATATAGCGGTTGGCACTTTTTCTGCCGTATGCTTGCATCAATCCTACAGAAAATAACACATTGAGGATTGAGACACGCACAAGGGATGCAGTTCCTCTTCACCTTGAGATATACCATCCGGGCGATGATTCGAAGTGTCGTCAAGTTCAGAACGGGAAATATAACATACCGGGAAAGATTTTAAAAGGTGACGTCATAGACCGGGAAATATCATCCAGGGAAAATGCTAGAATATATACTTGTAACATTTGGTAAATACCTGGGCACATATAAAGATAAGCATAGACTAATCGGATATACCATTTCGTCAGCATTTATCTATTTCAAGTAACAGTGACCTTGACCCTAGTGACCCCAAATGCAATCCGAAGCTTTCGTTCCATGCAAGCTACATACACACGAAGCTTCATTGCAATTGGTTGCTCCTTACTCATGTTATTAAGCGTAAAAAAAAAAAAAAAAAAAAAAAATAATATCAAACAGGGAATGCCACGTACCAAAAACGCAGCCTCCCCAAAACGAGCCCCACAGCACCCAGAAGTGCACACCACCAACACACACACACACACACACACACACACACACACACACACACACACACACACACACACACACACACACACACACACACACACTTTTTAAACCATTTTTACATTTTTAGTAACAGTGGCCTTGACCTCGACCTTAGTGACCCCAAATGCAATCCCAAACTTTCCCTCCCCGAAAACTAACTACACACCACATTTCATTGCAATTGGTCACTCCTAAATGAAGTTATTGAGCGGAAACCATTCTACAATGCCAGGTCAAGGTCAATTGGGGTCATTTGTTGGTCATGACCAACCTTCACATCAATTTTCAAGAACCTAAGCCTAAGTGCTCTTGAGTTATCGTCCTGAAACCGACTATTCCAGGTCACTGTGACCTTGACCTTTGACATACAAACCTTAAATCGATAGGGGTCCTATACCGGTTATGATCAACCTCCAGATTAAATTTCAAGATGCTAGGCCCATGTTTTCTCGCCCGGAAACCAATCTACACGTCCGGGTCACCTTGACATTGAAGATTGACCTACTGACCTCAAAAGGATAATAACTTTCAAATCCTTCATTTGATAAAAATTCAATAAGTCAAATCTAGATATACACGATACATCAATCTTTTATTGAGATATACATTTGTAATGCTCCATAATAAATACTGTATATATATATATATATATACGTATCATAGCATCGATCATTAGCGATATAAAGGCGGAGCTAAAGCCATAAGGCGGGCTCCTCTCATTGATTGGGAATGTCGCTCCCTCATACCTTGACATTTAGCCTTCCCGAGTGAATAGTGCCATGTCTGGAGGTAACAAAAAATAACGTTGACAGATATAAGCTATTTATGTATCTAAACTATAAAACCATTCATGAAAGATTGAAAAAGCAAAAGCATTTATTTACGTTTTTCATGCGGTATTATCCAATAAAAAGGTGCGTTACAGATTAAATTTTCAATTAAAAATGTAATATACATTCTACTTGTCATTTTATTGCCGTTGAAAGGTTACCGATTTCCGGACAAAAGCGAGTTTAATACGGCTGCGCCGAAAATCCATTCCTTTGAAATATTTTTGTATCAGATTTTGCTTGGAAACTACGATCTTCCACACGATAACTGAGAATTAGGCAGACGTTTAAACTCATGCATGTAAAACACAAACAACGCACGGTCTGTTGACGTGTATAATAGGCCAATCAATTTATGAATCAGTGACGTAATTGCCCCACGCGTAAAACACAAATTAAAGTTATCAGTCAGAGTAACCGAATAATATATAATGTATTTGTGTGCCTCATGTTTTTGTATATTTATATTGTACAAACTGTGTGCTTCATATTAATAAACTTGGAAATCCAAGCCGAATTGATTTATCAACTATCAATATTTAATGTGTGATTATCATTAATTAGCAAGTAAAATTAAAATTTAAGGTGTTACAACCCATGGAGAGTACTAATACATTAATATTTTAAGGGGAGGTAAACATGGGCACAGATCATCAGGTATTTTCGTAACGTCATGTTATCCCTTGCCAAAGGCGGAGGGATATTGTTTTGCCGTTGTCCATCCGTCTGTCGGACGGTCCTTAAGTAAGGAACAAGAAAAACTGTGATACTACGTATCACAGCGGGCCTAGAAACAAAGCTTTCATGTAAATATTTTGAAATGGGAGATGCAAATAAACTTTACAGACTTTATAACAGAGACAGAATAAATTTAGGTTCGTGTAAAGCAAATACTTGACTATCTGGTTTGTACATTTACAATTTAGTAACTCTTTCTCATTACCAGTGTATCGTTTATGATTTAAAAAGAAACAAAATCATATTCATGAAAAAGCTTTAAATAGTCTATGCTCTTTCCGTTTTTTTTCCGTTAGATTGTATATACGATCCCTATTTTCATTCAGCGTTAATTAAAAAAAAAGTTAACGCAGCAATATTATAAAATGTTCTACGCTATGTTCCATTAAGGTGATTCTCAGAATGTATAGAGGATAATTGTTGGTTTCGGTGTAAGATCACGTTATAATTTCACTGAGTGAGCACCAAAAGTGATATTTTCACGAGTGGCGTAGCCACGAGTGAAAATAACTACATTTGGTGTTCACGAGTGAAATTATCGTGATATGACATCGATACCAACAATTTTCCTGTTTATTTTATGTCTCAAACTCTACTTTTGTTGAGTTTATTTCAATAAAATGTCAAAAATCGCGGTAAAAGGTCACCAGAAAGCATCGCAAATATGACGTCATTTAAACAACGTCATCGTGATATGGTTTCTGGCGTTCATTACGCTCGGTATACTATTTGACGTTAATCCGGGTTACAGATTTTGATAATTTTCACTGAGTGGACAGTGAGTTTATCGGGATATAATTCACCGTTATATTTCCATAAGCCACCGCAAAACATAAAATAAACAATACTATTCCTGCCTCTTTCCTCACAAATTCGTTTGCAGTCAGAATGTTTGTAAACGAAACAACAACCTTTTTACGATTACCAAAAGTCACGTTACCGACCAATTAGTTAGCTTTGGCTACCTGTCAGTTTATTGCTGTAGACCAGTCAAATAACACGAAATGTAAACCAGTCTGATAAAATTAGAAAGTGCATCTCGGCCAGTTAGTAAACTTTGGCTACCTTTCACTTTATTGCCCTAACATGACATGTCTGATTTAAATAGACTGTCAGTGACTGTACAATGATACTTCCATTCAAAAACAAATGAAGTGTGATTGTAAATTTTAAACTGTAAAAATCGAGCCGTCCCACTTTAACCGATACCGGAAGATACCGGCATGTTTGACCGATATCGGCTTTTATACTGGCCGAACAATAAAAACTTTTCACTACTTATTAGACGTTACATAAGCATATAAAATAATTTGACGTTTTACATGGATAAAAGAAATAAATATCATTTTTTTGACAATTTTAAAGGTACACAATGAACACTGGTTTAACCCATTTTTTATCGTAACTTCCTAGGCGATTTTCATAACATTTTGTTCAAAGAACTATACACTACTTCACCTGCGGCCCGCAATCAATGGATAAAATTTCGCAAAACTTAAAACAAGTATGTAATAGCATAATGCCGCGGCGCATACGCAACTTTCGTCAAGACTGGCTAAGTATCTCCAGAATTATTGCCCTTTATTGTTATTTTCTTTTTTGCATTCAATACGAAAACATTAAAATTCTACTTCTCTGGAACTGGTTATCAAAATTTAATTGTAATTAGCTCAAACAATTTAATGATCACCCCCCTACAACCTCTGACCCCTGCCCAACACATCCCGTGGGGGATGGGGCCAGATATTTTAAAATGCTTCTTTTTTTCTGCTGATTTAATTTAACTAATAACAACTCAGTTTTGTATGACTGTAAGATGCAGAAAAAAATCATAGATGAAGCCCACGTTGGGTGGCAGAATTTTAAGAATGCTTCTGAATTTGATTTTGTTTATTCTCTAACAACAGAAAATCTTGAAACTAGATTTTTACAGAAATTAAGCCCTTAAGGGGATGTAATGCTTTTCTTACAAGATTATTCTATATAGACAATTAATTAGGAATTATTTTTGCCTTAAACTAGTATAACTGATTAAATTTAACTTACAACAATTAAGTTCTTTAGGACTGTAATTTAAAGACAAAAATTATCCCCACGGAGATGCGGCCCAAGTGGGATGGTGAAAAATAGTGTTAGTAAACATATATTCTAAAAGGAGTGGCTGTGTTTCCTATATAAAGATATAGGGAAAAGGTTGTATTTTATTTTACGATAAAATAAAGCAGGTTTATCCAAGGACGAAGTGCCGCGAAATGACGTCTTGACGTGACGTATGTAAACAAGTGCGTCCAATTGCATTTCGCGTTACTACGCATTCGAACTCCTGAGACTTTTTTTTATTTGACGACAAAATACTGGGACACTTTTATTATTTCTTAAATAGATGATTCAATATTACATTTTTTTTTGAACACTTTACACCGCTTTACCGCTCTGTCACGATTGTACAACTTAATATGAGAACTGTGCAGTTTTCTTGACAGCGGACGGAATCAACAAATTACGCAGATAAGTATGTTCTGGTCTGATAACGTCTTCATCACATGACAGTGCATGTTTATTAAAAAAGTAATTAGAGAGCTTTCGGACAGTAAAATTTACAGTAAAATTTACAGTAAAATGAGATATACTAGAAATGATTTAATATTAATATAGTATGGGCGATTCCCCACTTTGCTATTTTAATAAGTGTGCAAAGTTTATTTTGACAGACATTTATAATAAGATAATTCTCGTGCTGCGAATTTAAAATTAGCAAATTTTCATGTCCGCTGTAAATTAGTGAAAGTTTCGCCACGCAAAACCTACCTAAATTGCACTACTTTTGACTCTAAAAAATTACAAAACCAGTATTGAAATGCACCGCGCAAACAACGATAATTATTTCTCTGTATGCCATAATACAAATAAAGCCACACAAGTAGTTTTTAACTTATACACAAATGTAGCCAATGTGCTGATTTACGCAAGACAATTTGGTTAAGGTGAAATCATACATTGGCGTTTCTGTTAAAAATGATTTCAATTTAGTATTAAGTCAATCATATGTACTTCAGGGGAAAAAAATAAGTTAATTTACGATGTTAACACAAGGAAATGATAAAGACACGATTTCTTCGTTTGGAATTTTAGTAATTGAAATTAATTGAATTATCCTGCAAAACTAGAAATTTAAACTCAGTTTAGTTATTAAGGTGTATACGTACCTGTATTTATCCGTCCATATTCACCCAAAGTAATTTTGAAATTAATATTATAATTCTATATTGTGTTTTACATCACATTTAAAACAAAACTGCGCATTTCTGAAATGGCCATATCTGTTACACTGTTTATTCGTCATACGATATTTAAACAGGAAGAACAATTTTTAAATAGATTTGTGACCTGGATGTCCCCAATTTCGACCATTGTCACAAAACAAGAGCAGCTTTCTATGACATTGCTCTTACTGAATGACGATATTAACGAAACTTTGACCAGCATGATGTATTTACATAAAATTTATGCATTTAATTAAGGAGAAGAGACTGCTGCAAAAGCGCCATATGGAACACCTCTATTTTGATTAAATCAACGGCAATAACTCAGCTGTTACTACCATGACAATAAACAGGTGCACAATTTCTCATCTCGGTAAATATTTGTGTAACGTTTGTTGGCTCTATTTCAATTATTTAAGGACGCTTGAAATATATATACACCACTGAAAAAAGTACTTCCGGCAGACATATATCACTCACATTGTGACTGATATGACTGATATGATATTTGTGTCATCACTTTATATTTTTCTGATACAACACAGTATTTGAAATAAATTTATATAATGGTGAACTGTTCAATGTCTAGTCATTTATAAGGTAGAACATACTTATTCAATCTTTACTGACTTTACCGAATTTGGGAGAAAATGTGTAATCTGCCGGGAAATCATTTGACCTGTAAGTGAAGGGTCCCGGGTTTGAGGTCCTGTCAGGGTGCACATTTTTCTCATCCTTTAATATTAAATGCATAAAAATAAAACTTGACAAGAATTATAACTATGAAACCTAGCTTTCCATCTCTTTCATATATTCAAAATCGCGCCGACAATATGTTCAAACATAGTTCTTGTTGAATACTATTTTGAAAAGAAAGAGGACCACTTTCTACTGTATACCAATACTAAGTAAACATGTAACATGTGTACGTATTCTGGTTCTGTACCCGGTATTCGTCTAGGTACACGTGCATGTATTTTGATACATCTAGGTCATACCAACCTGAAAACTGAATGTCGTTTCAATGATTTAATGTGTAAAACGAGGATGTCGTTATAATTTCCTGTGTTTTTTATTTATTGTTAGTGCTTTAAATATCTTTAACATACGCAACCAAGTGTATTGATATATATTTCATATATGAAACTATTAGGTACATCACATGATTATTTAAGCCTAGAGGTCGCCAGAGTTATCTCCCTTTTTTAATCTGAATACCACAGGAACTGATTCAGCTGAATATAACATAAGCAATGCAAATAATCACCAACCCTTAACACTGCATCCAGTGAAGAACAACTTTGTTTAGCGCAGTGGATTAATATGTTCAATCCTTCTTTTCCATTAAAATAAATATTTTCAAACAATTCTATTTCACATGCAGCCATTCGATGCTATACGTTCGATGCATTGAAATAGGTTTGCAACTCTTTAGCTATATGATCCGTTAAATGCAATATTAATTGAAACGGCTTTGAATATAATGGTCCAGTACAAATGACCGAGAGCAAACACACACTGTTCAACAAATGATTCGGGCAGTGCAACTTTGTTCTGCGCAATGGATGTCAATATCCTACGACATGTAAGGCAAACCATTACTTTTATTTCAGACTATCTGTTGGTGCTGTACAATCAGTGCATTAAAAACGTGTATCACAGTGCAGTTCATAATCGCTCCATACAAAACGAATTAATGTAGCATATAATAAAATTGCTTAAAATAGTTCAGAACAACATTTAATAAATGAAAAATATATGAAGGACCTTCCAGTATACAAAATGTCAATGAAAGAGTCAAAATAACATGTTTAAGACAATGTTATCACCTATAGGATAGTTAGAATAATGAACATTTCCATTAATTCAAACTTAAACAGTTTAACATACATTTCTATTATAATCTTTACAGTTTCATATATAACATACGTTACTATCTGTGTATCCAAAAGGTGGTACAGATCTGCCATAATTTGTTCCGGTGAATATATAACATAAGTTACTAGCTGTGCTATTAAAAAGAGGTAGCCTTTTTACTGATAAGCTGATCGTGAGGCTGCTCGTTCACAGTTTCCGGTGAACAATTTTGTTTCTCAAATATGATATACTAAAACATAAAATGTAAAAGTAATGGCTAGTATCAACAAGATAATTAAAAATCTAGCTAGCAATTAGCAAAAGTCCAAAGAACATGTCTGGTTGTTTGGTTTAACGGAACTGCTTAGCTATATGGTTATATTAGGATTTTCAAAGCGTTTGTAACGCTTGGTAATTTGGTAGGGTATAGTTTCAAATATACAGATATACTTTACAAGATATTTTACTGAATCCATTTTATTCGTCTTAGAATTATTCTAGAATATTTTATTTTCAGAGAGTTTGATGAACTTTATTTTTAATCAAAGTCTAAGACCGAGCAGCTTTAAGACAGCGAAACGCTGCAACCGGGCGTTATGATTACATGAGGGATCCAAATTATACCTATTTACAGAGAAGTATCACTACTCATCACGCAAAGGGTTAGATCGAGTCAATCATGTCGGGTATAGCATCAATCTACATCGAAATCATTAAAATGACTAACCTAAACTTGTTCCAGTACAAGCGGATTCACTTTAATCTGAGAGAATCACAATCCTCCAGTTATGAATCACCTATTTGTTGCACCATACCCACAACCTTCAGTGGTCACAACTCCAGTTGTCACAACTCCAGTGCTGAACATTACACAGAGTTATGTCCCCTTTTCAATGTCCCCTGATACACAACATCAAGTCCTTTGTCCATACAAAATGCAACAATTTATGTACTAGATTGCTTATGCAGTCTAAGCGAACCCAAATGTCCTACAATTGTCATTGAAACACCTGATATACCGCCACAATGGCCATCTGTTTGTCCTGTTAATTCTCCCCTTTACAAAATAGGCAAACGCTTTTTTAAGGTAATATGTCGACATGAAGAATTTCATCTTTTGACTTTGACAGGAAACTTGCACAAAAATTTGATATTTTTCATGTAAGTAACCCAAGAACTAAAATGACATTTGTAAACAATATTTGCAACAAAACTCACGAATACAGGTTCTTCAAGCTTATATAACAGTACTTTGGTTGTGTATTATGACAAAATCCACCAGACTACATTTTAATGATAGCATCACTATGTCACTGGTGTCCATTTTGCTTTGGACATATTACCTAAGGAACCAATGCAAAACTCAAATACTGAAGACTGTGCGTAAAATCATATAGTATACCCAATCTACCTGCGTCAGTAACGTCCTGGGTGACATATTCACGAAACTTAGCTGAAGTATCTACACAGTGACACAGCATGAGAAGCTCAGCAGAGCAAACACTGTACTCCACAATCTTCACCGAGGCATGAGCGTGCTATTTCCAGCTGACTCTTGGAGTAGTGTACGAGTAATTGGTCAACTGATCCACACTAGAAATACACATACTGAATTCATTATAAACTTTTGCATACAAGTCCACTGATCTAGACGCCAGATCCAGGACGAATAACCGTAAATGCCGAGGTTTTATTGAAAATCACGGTGAGAAATGTTCAATGATCATTGCTGAATTCTTCAAATTGCGCTGGAGAACTACAACTAACCAGATTTCATAAGCTTTGAGCAACAGGATCTACGAAAACAGTTTCAAAATAAAACTAATTGTAACTTATTTTATAAACTATTGTGATGTTGAACTCATGATGAAAAAAGTGAAGATGTTTAAAGGGTACACATTTTTCAGTGGATTTTGACTTACCTCGAATATTCAAGAGACTTGAACCCGCTTATGGCCCTAAAATAAGCAACCAAATGCATAGAAAGCCTACATTCATAATACAAATTAGTAAGAGCTCGATACCTTGGAGGTATCGATAATTAATATAGCAATTTTAATAAAATGGTGCGATGAATAGAAAAAAGTAAATCAATCCAATATGGGTACGCAGTTACACAAACGCCTATTGTGCTTATGAAACACTGCTTGGATATGTACTGTAGACATTCAGTTAATCTTTAATTAACTGCAAGAGGCCCGTCCTTGTAGATATGATTGTCATATAGGCAATCCGTAAACATTTTGGATATATACATG
>JAFMSR010000001.1:59875075-59886406 GCA_022818135.1 Saxidomus purpurata
GTCGCCTATATGTATCATAATAAAGCTAATAAAATTGCCTACTTGGTTGTTTACTCTGAATTTCTGAGTGTTTAATTTTAATGACAGAAACTTTATGTGCGTGATAAAGAATTATGGAGCTTTTTGGACCAAGATGAAAATATACATGTACTCCCTATACTGTGTATTTAAAAAGTACGTACTTTCTCATTCCAATGTTTCGTTTTCCGCCAAGGGTTTGGTGGTACTTTCTTTCTTTGACCATCTGTAAAGGATTTATTATATCAGAATAATTTTTACGCAATGTTTTACGGGAAATATCTGTACTTGTAAAACTAGTTTATGTATGTAAATGGAACAACATTGTGTGTAATGTACGTACCATGTGTTATAGTAAACAAGACTTTTTAAAACTTTTTAACAAGAGGGCCAAGATGGCCCTATATCGCTCACCTTGGTACAAGTCCACTTGCCTGGTGGAAGATCACTAGATAATGTTATATACCAAATAAGTTTTCCTATATACGCCTTTGTAAAACAAATGATCACCCCCCCGGGCAAGGTCAATTTTGACCCCAGGGGCATAATATGAACAAACTTTAAAGAGGTCTACTAGGCAATGCTACATGCCAAATATCTAAGCTCTAGGCCTTGTGGTTTCAGAGAAGAAGATTTTTAAAGTTTTTACTATATATTCCTATGCAAAACTAAGTGACCCCCAGTGCGGGGTCAATTTTGACCTGGGGGTCATAATTTGAACAATATTGGTAGAGGTCCACTAGCCAATGCTACATGCCAAATATCTAAGCTCTAGGCCTTGTGGTTTCAGAGAAGAAGATTTTTAAAGTTTTTACTATATAAGCCTATGTAAAACTAAGTGACCCCCGGTGCGGGGTCAATTTTGATCCGGGGCTCATAATTTGAACAATCTTGGTAGAGGTCCACTAGCCAATGCTACATGCCAAATATCTAAGCTCTAGGCCTTGTGGTTTCAGAGAAGAAGATTTTTTAAAGTTTTTCCTATATATTCCTATGCAAAACTAAGTGACCCCCGGGGCGGGGTCAATTTTGACCCCAGGGGCTCATAATTTGAACAATATTGGTAGAGGTCCACTAGCCAATGCTACATGCCAAATATCTAAGTTCTAGGCCTTGTGGTTTCAGAGAAGAAGATTTTTTAAGTTTTTCCTATATATTCCTATGCAAAACTAAGTGACCCCCGGTGCGGGGTCAATTTTGACCCGGGGGTCATAATTTGAACAATCTTGGTAGAGGTCTACTAGACAATGCTACATGCCAAATATCTTAGCTCTAGGCCTTGTGGTTTCAGAGAAGATTTTTAAAGTTTTCCCTATATATTCCTATGCAAAAACTAAGGGCCCACCCGCGCGGGGTCAATTTTGACCCGGGGGTCATAATTTGAACAATCTTGGTAGAGGTCCACTAGACAATGCTACATGCCAAATATCTAAGCTCTAGGCCTTGTGGTTTCAGAGAAGAAGATTTTTAAAGTTTTTCCTATTTGTTGCCATAGCAACCAGAGTTCTGCATGGAATGGAATTCTTTGAACAATTTTGGTAGAGCTTCATGCAAGGAACATTCCTGCATAGTTTTATCAACATTGGCCTAGAGGTTTCAGAGGAGATGTCATTTGAATCAAAATGTTGACGGACGACGGACGGACGACGGACAATCATCGATCAGAAAAGCTCACCCTGGCATAACCAGGTGAGCTAAAAATCAATTCAAAAGTAAAAAAAAGTGTTCTTACAAAAAAGACAATACTTGTACATAATTTGACGTGCTACTAAAGCCCACTTTTATTGATATAACTTATTATGAAAAACTCAACTATTTCTTACTTACCTTTTACTGCGTATACCTCAAGTTCCGTTACATTCATTGTACCATTATTAATCTGGTTTCCATTAAGACCCTGACTGTTGTAACTGCCATTCATGCTCATATGTCCATTGAGGGCAAAGTATCCGCCAGAGTCTTGTATTGTTCCATTGAATGTGTGCAAATCATGGTTACTTCCGAATGTCGGACCATACGCACCAGTGTATACAGCATTGCCATTATTATTGTACGGAAACCTCGTGCATTTTGGGCTTTTATTATAATATAGCTGATAAAGGAAAGCATTTGCATCATCATTGTAAGTACCCGTATTGACCCAGTTTACACTTGTATACCCCCCATACACAGACCCTTGTTGGTTATGCAGCACAGTGACTGTAGGTCCCTGGTTGTCACATTTCTGGTGAAAAGTTGTAGAGTTACATCCATCTTTTGTTATAGCGTAGAGAAGTGTGAATGTTTTAGGACCTGTACCAATCCATTCTTCCAGCTGGTCCATATCTTTGTCTGTCAACTTACCTCCCATGTTTGGTACTGTAAACAATAAAGTGTTTATTTACATACTAGTAATAACATGAGCCATTGCACTGGTCATGTAAATATTTAAAACACAGTATGCGTGTAAATTCTTTTAAACTGTCAAAGACTTGTCATTTTCTTGACTACATGTATATTGTTTATTGACTAGTGATTGTAAGTAAACTCACTGAACATGAACAAGATAAAACTTTTTTAACGAAAAAAAAACATTTTTCTGGTGATTAATCTCTGCTTAAATATGTAGGTTGTATATACATTTCAACTTGACTGCAAGAAAAACGTTAAACTGTATGAGTCGCTGTCAAGTCAGGTACTTTGAAATCATTTACCTACTAATAATATCAAAATCAATACATGCATATATTTACATTTTATGACCAACTTACTTGGAAGAATCCTACTCAGGTCTAATCAAGTTGTCAACTTTTCCTCTGTGTTGACTTCACAACTAGGCTTGGTATCAACCGCTCATGTGAAGTTTCATACAATTTTGGCCAGGGGTTTTGTAGATGAAGCGCACACAAACATATATAACATCTATGTGTAATATATAGAAAAAAGATTCAAAACAAGATAACAGTACAGTGCATTAGAGATAACACACTAATTGTTCAGAAAAGTTTTGACACTAAATAATATAATTGATGTAATTCGACGATCTGGCTGTGCTTTGTTCTGAACCTTTCCCTCAGTCATAATAAATAGAAAACATCTGTAAAATATTGTTCATTATACGAAAACGTCACACATTCCAAACAACAGTTTTTGACATTCCAAACAACAGTTTATGTCACCCGGATAGATCAGGGGGCATTTTGTTTTTGCTCTGACTGTTAGAGCCCTTATTTTTCACAGGATGATAGAAAATTGAGTAGATGACCCATGTAGACTTTTGGGTGATTGGATAAAAGGTCAAGGTCACAGGAGGTAAAAGTTGTCAAATTCTTTAACACTTAATATCTTGATAACCTTTTGACACTGATACTTCATATTTCACAAGATAATTGTTCTTAATGTGTAGTAGAAGTTACATGTTGGTTTTAGGGGTCAGTTGGTCATAGGTCAAAGTCACAAGGGGTCATAAATATGAAATACTTTAACATTCAATATCTTGATATCTGTTTGAAACAAATAATGATTGGTCTCAATGAATAGAAGATCATTGATTCTTTGGGGACTTCTGGTATAGGATTTGTCGATTCCGTCCGTCTGTCCGTCGCATTTCGTGTCCGGTCTATAACTTCATGATACACGGACCGATTTTCAAATAACTTGGCACAAATATTAACCATATCAAAACAATGTGTGGTGTGCAAGACCCAGGTCCATAGCTCAACGGTGAAGAGCACAGTTTACTTTGAACGTTTAATGATTTTCACTCTACAAGTATAGTGATGGTGTTGTTCGTGTCTGGGGCATAACTTTGCCGTGCATAGTTGAAATATAGAATGACATGGCACAAATGTTTACGATAGCATGGAAACGTGTAGAAAGTAGTGCGACAGTCGCGCTTATTTCGACATTTCAGTTATGGCCCTTGACATACCAAATTGTACTAGCAGTTCTCTTGCTTTGTCAAGGACCATAACTCTGTCGTTACTGGTCCGGCACATAAATGGTACCTATATATACAGTATAATTTATGATGATTTACGTCAGTTTCAAATTCGTTAATTGGAAAATTCGTTAACTGACCAGCGTGCCTATCGCAATACCATCAAGTATGTATTCGTACTTTTTAAAGGGTCATAACTGTCATAACAGACCCGGTACAAAGCAAGGCAACTGATATTTATTCAATACCTACTTGTGAATGCTACGTATTTTGTCACACATGTGTGAGGAATACGTACGAAGTTTTCACACATGTGACAAATTCGTACGTGTGAAAATTACGGTTCAATAGTGCGTTCAGTTACGAAACTAACTTTTTCAGCAGATAAAGATTTTTCTCTGTTCAGTAAGCAATACAAGGAAACTGTTACAAACATGTTAATGAGTTTGGGCTTTTATGAGTAAACTTTTAATTTTCACAAAAGAGTGCTATTTAAAGTTTACTTAAATGTTGCAACCTTAACTTTGAATTTTCACCTTTGATTAAAGGGTGGGTTGGATAGTGTTTTTTTTACAAAAGGCCTCTATGTTGATTATTTTCGCTAAAAGGAGGCATTTTTCGATAAAATTTTAATATATTGTTCTTTATAATTTACGTTAAAATCATTTATGTTTGGACATAAAATCTGCTAGATGTAGGGAGTGCCCCTTTATAATGACCTATGCTAAAATAAGTAGGAGAAAAGTAAGAACCTCTGATATCGGTTAATGGGCTAGAGCTCAGGTACAAGAAAATCTAATATCACATATTTTTAAACCTTGTAAACTGACAAAAATGTGGAATCATATTGGGGACAGATATAATACAAAACTCCAGCTTCATGTATCTACATGTAGGCCTACTTAAACAGGCAGAATTAATGCAAGCTTAAGAATTACAAATTGCACAAGTCATATGTTTTTAGAAATAAATTTAAAATATCAATGAACTTAATACAATTAAGTACAATATTAGAAACCATGAATGCTACCCGAGGCACTCCACCACAAGAATGAAAACAAAATCATTACATGAAGTGACAATTGTATGAGACAATTAAGAATAAGGAAAGAAAAAGGTGTAGTTGTTCAATATGCTGAACTTGCTTCATTCTTTTTTACTATTATTTTTAAAGAACAAAAAGAAATTTTAAAAAATAAGGGACGTAATTCATTAACATGCCGGGGCATGCTGATAATTTAGTGGTTAAGGTTCAGATGAATTTTTGTCCACTCCATTCACCGAAATTGCTGAGTAAAAGTGTGGAGTAAAATAATATAATATAAAGGGAGGTAATTCATAACCATGCTCGGACATGCTGATAATATGTGCAACTTCTTTAAGTAGTAAAACTTCCCATGAAGTACTGTTGAATTCCAACTATCGGCTGGATAGAAATGGAGCGGACAATTGTTTTAATTATTAATAGCAAACAAAGCGCCACAACTCTAGGAAAAAATAATCACATGGGCAAGTACTCAATATATGCAATACAGTAGTAATCAAAGGACCATAACTCATTGAAAAATAATCGAACTCGAACATGCGGAAAATATGCGCATCTCCTTTTGATTTTCAACTTTTTTATCACCATCCAGTTTTCACAGTAAATTCTTAATTTTTGTAATGTACGGCCTGAAAGGTGTATTTATAAACTACGTATCATTAGTGGAAAACTGCCTTTAAACCGCTCACTATTCACTCGGCAACTCGCATGTGCAAGTTCCTCGTTTGTTTACAGTAAGAATACCCCAGAGCCCGCATCTACCTCACCTGATATCACCTGTAGCCTAATATTCTCTTTTACTAGGTATACTGACTAATGTTAAATATTGTTTTTAAAGGTGTTTACACACCTACTCTTTTGTTTGGCATGGGTCCATATATTTTGGAAAGACCGACAGTAACAAAGGAAAGCTCGTGCGCAGGTCTATCTGTGCTTTGCAGGTCTGGTATTTCTCTTGCCAGACCTGTCCACGTGCACAGATTGACCTGCGCACGTGCATAAAATTACTTCTGAAAGAAATGGGTCATTTTATAACACAATCGTAGGTCTCGAAAAAAAACAAAAACAGAAAACAGAAACTAAACACAATCGATCCAGCGCATTTTCTTTTTATGTTTTCGATACCACAAATTCTAGTATTCTAGGTATATTTTTAAAAAAAGCCACACAATTCTCGATGTAAACGATACTGCTAGACGTTTTCAAAATCAAAGGGCCGTAACTTAATTAGCTGATAGCAAGACGTTGCCGATATGCATTAAAAGAACCAAACACTCCAGTAAAGTTTCATAGATTTCCGGCAGGTGGTTACTTAAAATTTGTTATATCCATTTCTGAATAAAATCCTGAGCGCAACATGCCGACGATATCCGAAAAATACGCTCAGTACCGACCACTACTTTGAAGTTAAATTTGCACGAACGGACACACTGACAGACATACAGCGCGACTCAAGGATACTCCCTGTTAAACTTCGTTACGAGAGTATAAAAACTGAAATACATGTATATATTTTCATGTAAATACCGTACAAATATTTCAAGTGTTATTTCACGGACACTCATGTATAACAGATGAAAATAATACATCTAAAAATACATGTACGTATTCTGCATTAGAAACATTTCATCTGCCTCCTGTTCTTAAAAAGTATCCAGAGCCTGTGATAAAATCTTGTAAGAATCGTACTCCAATTCAACAATGTAACTAAATTCAGACATGTTACTAGCAAGACTTGTTGGTGGTGTGTAAGCCAGATATCGACCTCGTACGGCGGCCTTTCTGTGTAGGAAAGACCTGTGCACGGGCTTCATGAAACACCTCGAGCGCTACGCGCTCTCGATGTTACATGCAGCCCGTGCACAGGTCTTTCCTACAAAGAAAGACCTTGTACTCGGTCGATATCCTATACATACACTGTTCTAATAATTTGCATTTAAGTTTGCATGAACATAAACCTTATTTTGAAAACATAGGGTCAAAATGTATTATTATCAAAGCGGACTCGAGAGTGACTCGATAAGCTACAAGCTTTCTTCACAATCGAGCTAAAATGAATTAATGTGGGAAAATTTGTGTAGGGAGGTGATTAAATGTAGTTAGTGAAGCGAGGGGCGTTTCTCTAAGCACTGACACGAGGTAAAATTAGCTCCGCCTTACGAACATGTTTATCCTGCGGTTCTTTATGCGGGCATTGTTATCGATATCTTGTTTCTGCTTATTCTTCTTAAAACTGCACTATATGGGACCTGTAATGTACATAATTTTAACGAGTACGCTATTTAAGGTCACCTCTAGTTATATTGCAAATAGTTCTGAATGCACTAGTGAATCATCAAACAAACTCTCGTTTAACAAGTTGATTAAATATAGTAACTGAAGCTACAGCGTGTCTGTAAGCGCTACACGAGGTAAAATTAGCTCCGCCTTACGGACATGTTTATTCTGCTGGCCTATATGCGGGCATTGTTATCTATACGTTTTTCGACGTAGTCGTATACTTTTGATTTGAACTTCCGTTGGTATGGACGCGTTGCTAACCAACTTCGTTATAATGTGACCAATCAGAATCTGCAAATTATTGGCTAGCGTTTCGGTACCGGAATAAGCAGTGTACTGCCCGGGAGCCTTCTGAAACACAAAATGTGTATATTTTTTTTATATTATAGTTATTTATAATAAATCATGTTGCAAAAAAAGAAAAAACAGAACACGTTATGTCAAGGTTTCTGGACAGTACGAAGATCAACTTTTGTATTCAACGAGGTGTTGTCCGGGGCCGGACATCTAGCGTCATTGATTATTGGCTAGCGTTTCGGTACCGGAATAAGCAGTGTACTGCCCGGGAGCCTTCTGAAACACAAAATGTGTTTATTACGTCACCTACGTCGACCATCTTTTTAAAAAAAAGATATTACTTGTTTCTTCTGCTCTTGTAATGGCTAACAGTCATTACTGAACTATTATGGCGCTGCGTGGCGGAGGTTGGGGAGGGGGTGGGGGTAAAAAAGTGAGCTACAAGGCCTTCCCAGCTACTCAGTCCATCAAAAAGGATACTGGTAGTATGTTAGCTCAAAAATAACCTGCTTACACCTTAAAAGCCCTAATCACACTATGTTTATGTATCTGTGCATAATAATTAAGAGATTAGTAAACAGAATGCTTAAAGAAAATTAAACAGGAATGTGAGATATGTGACCACAGGGGTCCAGACAGACCTGTGTATTCACAGTATTGGTCATAACCAAATATAGTCTAGCTTCTGTTTTTTACAATCAGCTACTGCATAGCTACTATTACAGTAGGTAAACGTTTTTTTGTATGTCAGCTACGGATAGCCCATTTATTGTCTGCGTTATCGGTGTGTGAGGTCGGGGATCCATCCCTCATCACACCTTACAAAAACAGTATATTATATTCATGTCTTACACAAACAAGTGATATAAGTTTACACTCATTATCTATTAATATTCTTATTGTAGTAGTATCTTAGGGTTTTATGGTTAGTACCGGTTTCCCACATGACAAACGCCCCAGGAGAGGTTAGTTATTTTAGGTTTCGGAGAATAGTGCAAGATACAGAAAGCGTCCCAATTTCCAGAGACATTCCTGGTTCTTTATCATGCCAGGTGTATAGCACCCATACATGGGACCTCGGTTTAAGCCTCATCCGAAAGAGTGTTAGTAATTTTAGTTGGTCAGCCCCGGGAATCGAACCCGCTACTTCGAGATTACAAGTCTCGTGCTCTACCGATTGAGCTAACCGGGCTGTCGTTAAATATTCTTATCTCCTGGTCCTATGCTTATAAAACTGTTTTCATGCTCAACTGAGTTTGAGCACAAAACGATTTTAACTTTTGGCAACGCATATTATAAGAACAAAAGAGCTGTAGTTTAAATTTACAGAAAATTTGTTCGACACACGTTGACTTTTATAAAAACTTTATAAAATGTGGCAATATTCTATTGAACCAAAGTTTGAGCACGAAAATCAGCTCAACACGAAATAAGTTGTATAAGCACAGAGCCATGGATTTTATATTTTAAAAAGGGATTTTCTCTAAGTAGTAAATCGATCATTAAAAAATAGTATTAGTTGAGGAGGAAAAAAAAGAGCTCTCACCTCTGTAAATTATAATCTCTTTTACCACCAGCATTTGCATACGATAAAGGAAAAAATATATATCGTTTGTACGTCTTTTTCCTGTCTGTTAATTACCATACAAGGTAATATTACTTTAAGGACACCTACCCTGCTAAAACTCTGCAACCCAGTTTATTCAGTACTACCAACTATTCATCTAAAGGGCTGCCATCTTAGAAATTACTGACTGAGTAATGACATGTGTAAGCGATTACCAGATTGCATAAAAATGCATGCTGATCATGATCTACATCTTGTCAAGGCAGAGTAATTCACTGCCAGCAGGGCAAGGGTTAATAAGTGAAAAAGTAATTTTTATTGTACACAGTGCGATTTTATAACCATTACTAATATTGTAGCAGAGATGGTGAGGCTAGAGGTTTCAACATGATCAGTGTATATATAAATATTCAAAAATTTATAAAAAAAAATAAATGGAAGGGCTTCAGTGTGAATCAAAACGTTTCCTTCCTGTCTGTCTTTATACAATATTCAATGTAACATGGGGAAGTAATTGGAGTGGGGTCGTGTGTATATAGTAGGTAAAAGTTGATAAAAGATGGTATTCATGATTAAAAGAATTAAAAACTTCTTATTTGAAGAATAAGGATAAAACGAAGAAAACTTTTAAGTAATACCATAAGTGTATATATTTTCTCTTTCAAATTGAGTAAAGTGTTCAGTAATGTAACGTTTACTATGTAAATAAATTACTCAAGTAAGTTACTTTAGTCTTTGCCCTACATTTTGGTCCAATGAAAATGTCTAAAATTTTAAAATGTTCTCTGTCTTTTTGCTATAAACTACTGACAGGTTATTTTATGTATCACTCTATCTTAATAGAGCGAGACTCTATAGACCTGTTTGCGCATGACGTCATAAACACAGTAAATAAAGTCTAAATGTAGGGCAAACACTAAGTCAGTTAGAGGCTAAAATAGAGAAATTTATCCAACATAGAAACCCAGTCGGTCGCTAGCGCTCCCTCCTTTGGGTTTCTATATTGTATAAATTTCTCTATTTAGCCTCTAACTATTACTTAGCTTCAGTCTGATAACATTGCAATTTCTTTTATATCTTTCTTAAACAAAACATTTAATTTTGATAAAACTTTTCAACTTTCACAGAATTCTCTAAAAGTGAGATTTAGTTTTTTGCAAATAAAATGTGATCAAAGTATCAAACATTGCTAAATATGCCTAAGAAATCACATGTAAAATATTGAAGTAAATGATTTTGGTAATAATAAAATATTTTCACCTTTGGGTAATAAACTTATTTCTTAAAAAAAAAACAAGAACAGGAAATAAGCAATAAATCAATTATCCCTACATGTGTCCAGTCTAAAGACACCTGGATAAGGAGTGAGGGTATGTGTGTTCCATTGCAGGACATTAACCTCCGTTTGTTTTAATATTGGATAGGGAGTGAGGTGTTTTAAATGCAATATTCACACTTTTAAATGTTTAAATATAGGATAAGGAGCGAGGGTAGATGCGTTTGTTTTAATATTGGCTAAGGAGTGAGGGTATGTGTGTTTCATTGCAGGACACTAACCTCCGTTTGTTTTAATATTGGATAATAAGTTAGGGTAGGTGCTTTTGAATGCAAATTTCATATTTATATGTGTTTAAGTATGGGATAAGGATTGAGGGTAGGTGGTTATAAATGCAATATACACACATTTATATGTTAAAATATTGGATAAGAAGTGTGAGGGTAGTTGTTTTAAATGCAATATACACACTGTTTAAATATAGTATATGGAGTGAGGGTAGGTAATACTACTACTACTACTACTACTACTACTACTACTACTAATAATAATAATAATAATAATATTCTTTATTTAAAGAAAGTAACTCAATAAGTTCAAGGACTTATCTTCCACGAGGCCTTCCTATAAACATTGCATTCACTATACAAAAACAGTTAAACATAAAAAAATCATGAGCACTAAACACATACATACAGTTATGAGCAATTGCACCTGAGTTACAGTAATGAGAATTAACACATGAATTACAGTAATGAGCAAAAGTATTGAAATATCAGAGATCAGTTACTGATTAAGAAGACACTGTCTGTACTTGATACGAAAGGAGGCAAGAGTAGATGCGTTTCTAATATCAGAAGGAATGTAATTCCATACTACCATACCAGCATGTTGAAAAGTTAGTTTAGTATATTTCGATTTGAATATTG
>JAFMSR010000001.1:59886906-60027176 GCA_022818135.1 Saxidomus purpurata
CATACCGTCAAACGTTTAAAAGTGTGAATATTGTATTAAAAAACACCGGGTGGTAGTGTTTTCGTCGACCTCCCGGTTCGTCACCATGAGTTTTATGTACGAAAGAGGTTGTGGTTTCGTCACTCTTGTTTAACTGTATATCTAATTGTTAGTTTGACATAAATGGGATCAAACAAACCAATTAACGTTGTCGTTACACGTAATTATAGGATGCATCAGGGTATTATGAACACCTTTTTTCACCCAAATTAAGTAATTAGTTGACTATTATCAGTCACATAAATCAATTTGAATTTAAAAATGGATTGAGTTAAGGGAGTATTAGTGTCAAAATATACAAAACAAGTTATAGTTATAAAACCTTTATTCGGAAAATGACAAAAATAACATACTAATCAAACTATAAATAACAAACACCCTCTACAGCCATTATATCGAGAAAAAAAAGACAAATGATTATTTAAATCTTAATTCGATGAGTCAAATACATTGTTTATTTTTTATTAATAATTATTAAGATGTAAAATCTAATTTTAAACCGATAAATGAAATACGTTTTTTAATCAAATTTTGTGCAGTAAATGAAAATGGTATTCTCATTTAACTGTGCGAACTTTGATTTATCATTTGAGTAATTAGATCTATCTTTAAGTAGGTGTGAAATCCTATTGTTATATTTATCTTATACAAAACCTTGGTGACGAACTGGCAACATAAATCCGTAGTGACGAAACGGGGGGTCGACGAAACCACTGTAATTCAAAAACACCTACCCTCACTCCATATCCGATATTAAAACAAACGGAGGTTAGTGTCCTGCAATGAAAAACACCTACCCTGACTCCTTAGCCAATATTAAAACAAACAGAGGTAAGAGTTCTGCAAAGAAAAAAACCTAACCTCACCCCTTATCCCATATTCAAACAAACAGGTTAAAGGTCCCATTGATTGAAAAATTTTCTTTTTAAAATTTGAATATTCGTCAGCAAATGCAAATTTGATAATTTTTAACGAAAAATACCGAGTGGTTACCTGTCCGTAAGCCGATAAAGTTCTCAAAAAACACACCTGTACGGAAAGTGACGATAATATTTCCGGAAACCTACGAGCGGCAGTTTCGGAATCGCTAGCCTGGAGTGACGTCATATGCAGTATCGTCCCCGATAACAGGTACTCTAACAACAACGAAAGCGATAATTTCATCTTATTAGGCATCTTCAGAGAGTAGAGATGAGGATATTTTGAGCCCGTAACGTATAGAACGAAGTCCGTGTAATGTTATAAAATTATTTGATTAAAGTATAAAAAAATACAGCAGTTATGTCGATTTTTTTATATGCAAATGACACCAACTTGTGTTTCTGTTTGTTTCTATCAAAATGAAATCAATATATCATTCTTAAATGTGTAAGAAAAGTACCATGTAAATGTATCGAAACGATCTAAATGTACGCATGCACGTGACTTACAAACTATACAAATATGGACGATTATTTCCATTGATGATGAAAATGAGAACACAAATGCTCGATCTAATTACAATATCTAAAATGATGAGCTTGATTTTTCATGACACGTTTTCTGGTGGGTAGTTTAAAGAATTAGATTTATCTTTGAATTAAGAATGTAAATCATAATAGTTTACACGATTTTATTGGTTAAATAGCAATTCTGACGCAAATTTATTTGAAAACTCATTATAATTAAAATCACGATATCTACCTAAATACGTGTCAAATTTCACTTTACGAAAAATATTTCATTCGAGTACATAAAATGTGTCATCAGCAACCTAGAAGATATACTTTCTGAAGATTTATAGGGTTGCTGGAAACTTTCTTTTGCTGAATTGCTTTTTACAAAGTTGTATATATTTATGTTTTTCAAGATTGAAACTTGAAAACATAAATAATGGTTTCATAATTTTAATTGGGCACTTTGCATGTTAATAAACTATATTGTTGTTGTTTTTGTTGTTTTATATTGTTGTGTAATTATCAATTGCAGTTGACCAGTGTGCAATATGCAATAATGTGTGACCAGTTAGATTGCTGGCAGGGGAGCGCCAATTAACAACAAATCATATCGCATCCTTTGTTGTGACTTATGCCCTTGGGCTAGATTAACTGTAATTCCTTCAATGGTTAGATCTACGCTAATTATTTACCTTGGTAACGTTGTTAAAACGAGATATTGTTAAGGATTTGAAACTTTTATGGATTACTGGAGTGTTCCGCACCATGTAAGTTAAACTTCTAGTAGAGTAACTGTTATATTCTATATAGGGCCTTTGTTCTACATTATTTATTTTTAAATGATCTTGAATATAAATGCCAGCTTTTTCATAAAGACTAGATCTTAAAAACATGTGTCTAAAATAATATCATAATATTCTGCAATAAAATACATTTTGTAACAAAAGTTTCAACCTAACATCCTCGTATAAGATGTAATTCGGCATGATTTAAGTTATACAAGTAAAATTGTACTAGGGAAAATCTAGATTGGAAAAGTTTGTAACAAACAAAGTCTAAAACTTATTCCTAAAGAAAATAATCAAATTGAATAGATCGAGATCATTTTACAAAGGCCGAATTTAAAATACATTTTCTGTCTTTTCTTGTCGTACATGAGCGACTGAGCGGACTTTCAACGCTTGGACCGTTTCACGCAGTTGCTACTCTAGAATTTTGAAACGTTCGTCATACAGTCACATGAAGTTCGGACCCTTAAAGATATATATATTAAACACCCCGGGCCGACCATAAAACATATACAAGAGGGCCAAGATGGCCCTATTATATCGCTCACCTTGGTACAAGTCCACTTGCCTGGTGGAAGATCACTAGATAATGTTATATACAACAGGTTTTCCTATATACGTCTTTGTAAAACAAGTGACCCCCCCCCCAAGGTCAATTTTGACCCTAGGGGCATAATTTGAACACACTTTGAAGAGATCTACTAGGCAATGCTACATGCCAAATATCTAAGCTCTAGGCCTTGTGGTTTCAGAGAAGACGATTTTTAAAGTTTTTCCTATATACGCCTATGTAAAACTAAGTGACACCCCGTGCGGGGTCAATTTTGATCAAGGGGTCATAATTTGAACAATATTGGTACAAGTCCACTAGACAATGCTACATGCCAAATATCTAAGCTCTAGGCCTTGTGGTTTCAGAGAAGAAGATTTTTAAAGTTTTTCGTATATAAAGCCTATGCAAAACTAAGTGACCACCAGCGCGGGGTCAATTTTGACCCGAGGGTCATAATTTGAAGCATCTTGGTAGAGGTCCACCAGCCAATGCTACATGCCAAATATCTAAGCTCTAGGCCTTGTGGTTTCAGAGAAGAAGATTTTTAAAGTTTTTCCTATATAAGCCTATGCAAAACTAAGTTACCACCCCCGCGGGTCAATTTTGACCCGAGGGTCATAATTTGAACAATCTTGGTAGAGGTCCACTAGACAATGCTACATGCCAAATATCTAAGCTCTAGGCCTTGTGGTTTCAGAGAAGAAGATTTTTAAAGTTTTTCCTATCTGTTGCCATAGCTACCAGAGTTCTGCATGGAATGGAATTCTTTGAACAATTTTGGTAGAGCTTCATGCAAGGAACATTCCTGCATAGTTTTATCAACATTGGCCTAGTGGTTTCAGAGGAGATGTCATTTGAATCAAAATGTTGACGGACGACGGACGACGGACAATCATCAATTAGAAAAGAGCCAGGTGAGCTAATAATTCGTATTATATATGTTTGATAGTCGGGCCGGGGTGTTTTATAAGAATGACTTTCCAGGGCCCAAACTTCATGCGACTGCGGTTCGTCCCTATTGTCTTAGTCACTGACTTTTTATATTAGAGTCCCATGGTTACTGGTGTAGGCTTATTCTCTCACTCCATTTGTTGCTTCATCCACCAGAACACACCAAGCGCCTCCCATTTACAAAAATAAAATAAATAGTAAGTTAATCGTGTTTTACACGCAGTTTTGTGTGCTCGTTTACTATAATCAATGTAACGGATCTTTCTCGAGTACTGCAAGTGACGTCACACGGAAACTTTTTCGATATTTTACGGAAGTCGCCGAGGATCAATTTTAACCAAATAAAGACGAGAGCCCGGTCATATGAAAGATGGAGATACAACCACTGCTTATCAGTTTCAGTACAAAGAAATCGTACTTTTGACACAAAGTGCAACCGCGCATTTTCCGAGAAGAAAATTGACTTGCTATGTGTGGGACCCCGATGTATAAATTGTTTATAAATTTCCTGCAATTGTCTTACACTACACGGTTCAATGAGCGGAGAACGTATTTTTAAGCAGGTTTTTTGAAAAAAACCTACTTACTAGAATGGCGATGTCATATGTCGGGCGGGCGGGCGTCAAACATTGGTTTCCGTTAGATAACTTTAGTTAGGAGTGACCAATTGCAATGAAACTTGGTGTGTAGGTAGCTTGCGTGGAGACGCCACTTGGGATTGCATTTGGGGTCACTAGGGTCAAGGTCAAGGTCACTGTTACTAAAAATAGAAAAACGGTTTCCGCTCAATAACTCGAGCTAGGAGTGACCAATTACAATGAAACTTGGTCTGTAGGTAGCTTGCGTGGAGACGCCGCTTGGGATTGCATTTGGGGTCACTAGGGTCAAGGTCAAGGTCACTGTAACTAAAAATAGAAAAATAGTTTCCGCTCAAAAACTCAAGTTAGGAGTGACTAATTGCAACCAAACTCAGTGTGTAGGTAGCTTGTGTACTGCATTAGGGATCACTTGGTTCAAGGTCAATGGCACTGTTACTAAAAATAGAAAAATGGTTTCCACTCAATAACTTGAGTTAGGAGTGACCAATTGTAATGAAACTTGGTGTGTAGGTAGCTTGCGTGGAGAGGAGGCTTTGGGTCACTATGGTCAAGGTCACTAGGGTCAAGGTCAAGGTGACTGTTACTAAAAATAGATTTTTATTTATTTTTAGTTTTTAGATTGTTTTAAGCAAAAAATATTTGTTGGGTCAAGGTCACTTGACTCAAGGTCAAGGTCACTGTTACTAAAAATAGATTTTTATTTAATTTTAGTTTTTTGATTATTTTAAGCAAAAAAAATTGTTTTTGGGGTCAAGGTCATTAGGGTCAAGGTCAAGGTCAGTGTAACTAAAAATAGATTTTTATTTATTTTTAGTTTTCAGATTGTTTTAAACAAAAAAAAAATTTTTTGGGGTCAAGGTCACTTGGCTCAATGTCAAGGTCACTGTAACTTAAAATAGATTTTTATTTAATTTTAGTTTTTGATTGTTTTAAGCACAAAAAAAAAGTTCGGGGTCAAGGTCACTAGGGTCAAGGTCAAGGTCAGTGTTACTAAAAATAGATTTTTATTTATTTTTAGTTTTTAGATTGTTTTAAGCAAAAAAAAATGTTTGGGTCAAGGTCACTTGGCTCAAGGTTAAGGTCACTGTTACTAAAATAGATTTTTATTTATTTTTAGTATTTTGATTGTTTTAAGCAAAAATTTTTTTTCGGGGTCAAGGTCACTAGGGTCAAGGTCAAGGTCACTGTTACTAAAAATAGATTTTTATTTATTTTTAGTTTTTAGATTGCTCTAAGCAAAAAGAAAATTTTTCGGGGTCAAGGTCACTAGGGTCAAGGTCAATGTTACTAAAAATAGATTTTAATTTATTTTTAGTTTTTAGATTGTTTTAAGCAAAAAAAAATGTTTTTGGATCAAGGTCACTTGGCTCAAAGTCAAGGTCACTGTTACTAAAATAGATTTTTATTTATTTTTAGTATTTTGATTGTTTTAAGCAAAAAAAATTTTTTCGGGGTCAAGGTCACTAGGGTCAAGGTCAAGGTCAAGGTCACTGTTACTGAAAATAGATTTTTATTTAATTTTAGTTTTTAGATTGTTTTTAAAAAAAAAAAAATTTGGGGGTCAAGGTCACTTGGATCAAGGTCAAGGTCACTGTTACTAAAATAGATTTTTATATAATTTTAGGTTTTTGATTGTTTTAAACGAAAAAAAAATTTGGAGGTCAAGGTCACTAGGGTCAAGGTCAGTGTTACTAAAAATACATTTTTATTTATTTTTAGTTTTTAGTCTTTCAAGATTTTTTTTTTCGGGGTCAAGGACACTAGGGTCAAGGTCACTGTTACTAAAAATAGATTTTTATTTATTTTTAGTTTTTAGATTGTTTTAAGCAAAAACAAATGGGGGGTCAAGGTCACTAGGGTCAAGGTCACTGTTACTAAAAATGTTAAAAAAAAATCGTTTTTAAATTATAGCGAAAAAATTTTTGGGCCCAAGGTCACAAGGGTCAAGGTCAAGGGCACTGTTACTAAGATAGGGAGGAGTCAAGATGACTGTTTTTTTTTAATTCTACAATTTCTACAGGCGCTGTTTAAACCTGCTTTGGCGGCATTACCGCGTCTTCTTGTTACCTAATGTAACAGCTGACAAAAGTTGAACAAGAAATTTCGCTTGTTTCACTCGATTTTTAAAAGGAATATAAAATGCTATGTGTGGGACCCGAAAAAACATGCTATGTGTCGCACACAGATAATGAACCGCGTTTCTTTTCATGATGAGAGCAAAATCAACGTTATACATGCCTTTGGCCATAAAACAAAACAAAAATGGCATATTTATTTTATGTGTGTCGGTGGTTTATCGAAATCTAACGGTGAATTATATCCCGATAAACACTTAGTGAAAATTATCAAAATTTTCTACCCGGTTTAACGTCAAAATATATACCGAGCGTAACGACCGCCGGCCACCATACGACGATGACGTCGTTAAAATGACGACATGTTTGTTATGATTTCTGATGACGTTTCCCGCGATTTTAGACATTTCATTGAAACAAACTCAACAAAAGTAGAGTTACAGACATAAGATAAACAGAAAAATTGTTGGTATTGATGAAATATCACGATAAATTCACTCGCGAGCACCAAAAGTAGTTATTTTCACTCGTGGCTGCGCCACTCGTGAAAATATCACTTTTGGTGCCCACTCGGTGAAATTATAACGTGATATTACACCGAAACCAACAATTATCCTCTATATATTATATAACTGTTCTGTGACGTCTTCGTTTACGTTGGCTATTTTTTTTTTCTTGATGGATTGTTTTTATACTCACACTCATCGACTCATAATGTTACATTGCTATAGCTTTCAGACATGAAAAATATATCTTTAACGTATGCAGATGGCTCCTGAAATAATATTTCTATGTCATTAAGATATAAGCTAACAATTTAATGATATCTTTGAGTGGAGAGTAACTTTTTGAAAACTGACCCCTCCAAAAGTTTCTAAAAGCATTTCTATACAACACTTTTTTCCTGTAGTCACTTAATATAGGCGATAACTCACCGAATACTAGAAAGTATTTGCCAACGTAATGATTAATTAATGGTTCTTTTTTATTTTGGCAGTCCCGCTGAAGGTCAAGATCATATTTCTAAACATTAGTACATAATACTTGTAATTAGAAATGATATTTCACAAACTCAATCATGTTTTAAGCCGCAAGTAAATATGCATTTCACATTTATAAACGTTCGTTAGCAGCATGTAAAGTCCTCGTTCATGTCTATTAACATATACGTGCTTGCAATGCTTAACAATACTAAGCGAACTATGTTGCAATTTTTTCAGATCCAGAATGAAAAGCAAGCGATCATGCCGACGCAAGCGCGTGTCAAAAAGAAATGTTTAATGCCACTTCCGTTTGCAGAGGGAGTTATATCTTGTTAACAAGCCACGTGTAAATCATTCAAACCGCCAGTCTCAGACGGACGAAAACGTCATGTACCAAGATCGATCGCCACTTGTGACTTTGACGAGCCCCAAAAGATAAACAGAATTTACGTCTTTGATTAAAATGACTTAAATATGCTGTGGGTCAATGTTGGCAACATTAAAAGGAAAGGGATTTGATCGAGTTCAAGACTGTTATGCGGTGGCAAATTCCGACTGTGTGTCTTTCTGACAACTGTCAACTTAAAACAAGAGGGCCATGATGGCCCTGTATCGCTCACCTGTCTACCATTGGCAAAAATAAAAAGGTTATTAATAGCAGAAAGGATCAATTTTTACCTTTGGCTCATGATATCCTCTTAATAAGCCTATGTAAAATCAAAAGACCCCCCCCCCCCAGGCAGGGTTAATTTTGACCCTGAGGTCAGGATTTGAACAATCTTGGTAGAGAGTCAATTATTGCCACATGCTGAATATCTAAGCTCTAGGCCTCATTATTTTTCTGTCTGATCATGATCTGCACTGTTGGCTATTCATTTTTTTGCTGTCTGATCATGATCTGCACTGTAAGCTATTCATTGTATGTTGGCTGGTCATGATCTGCACTGTCAGCTTTTTATTTTTTGCTGTCTGATCATGATCTGCACTGTTTGCTATGCATTATTTAGCTGTCTGATCATGATCTGCACTTTCATAATTTAGCTGTCTGATCATGATCTGCACTTTCATTATTTTGCTGTCTGATCATGATCTGCACTTTCTGACAAACTTCAAGGATATCTGGGCTGAAAATGTAACATCTAGAGTGTTAACAAGGTTTTTCCATATTTGGGCTGTGACCTAGTTTCTGACCCCAGATGACCCATATTCGAACTTGGGCTAGAAATCATCTTAACAAGCTTTCTGACAAATTTCCAGGATATTTGGGCTGAAAATGTTACCTCTAGAGTGTTAACAAGGTTTTTCCATATTTGGGCTGTGTGACCTAGTTTTTGACCCCAGGTGACCTATATAAAAACTTGAGCTAGAAATCATAGAAACAACCTTTCTGACAAATTGCCAGGATATTTGGACTGAAACAGTAGCCTCTAGAGCCTTAACAAGATTTTTCTATTTTTGGGCTCTGTGACCTAGTTTTTGACCCCAGATGACCCATATTCGAACTCGTCCGAGTAATTACTGGGACAAACATCCTGACCAAGTTTCGTGACAATTGAGGAAAAAATGTGACCACTAGAGCGTTAACGAACTAAATGTGGACGGACGACGTCCGACGGACGACGTCCGACGGACGACGGACATTCATCGATCCTAATAGCTCACCCTGAGCCAGCTCAGGTGAGCTAAAAAGTTACACTCAGATATTTTTAAAATTTATCTTATATCTTAAAACAGATATAAATATTATTGCAAGAGCTATCTGTATACGTTAAAGTGATATTTTTCATGTTTGAAAGCTAGCAATATAATATTAAATGTCGATATGTGTGAGTAGAAAAGCAATCAATCAAGAAATAGAACAGCAATAGCCAACGTAAACGAAGACGTCACAGAACAGCTATATAATATATATGCCATTTTTGTATTGTTTATGGCCAAAGGCATATATAACGTTGATTTTGCAAAATATATCAACTTTGAAACTTTAATTATATTGGCGACAGAACGAGAAGAAGTTATGTAAGAATTCTAAAGATGATGAGTGTTAAAAATCCTTAGGGGCTGTTGTTTTTACCATGATAATGATAGACGTCCGAAATATATACGAGACAAAATGAGTACACTATTCACCGGAATATTAAGCCCCCAAAACAATCTGCTGCTTGATTAACATGTTATGCAGTGAAATACGGCATTTTGTCTTGAGTGATGGGTCAATGTCAGTTGAAAGAAGTTAAATTCATTACTATGATGTAATATGATGAATCAGTTAATTAAAGTACATTTATCTGGAACTCTCATGGCTAAACACAGTACAGGGATAACAAAGAGTAACACATGAAAAACGTTTTAATTCACTTTTATAACTAATGTTTGCCTACTATAGGCTCATATACTGAATTCCTCTTCCTTTCGACTACAACAACGTACGATTTGCATTCGACTAACATTTAACTTAATATTTCATTGCAGTTATAAAATTTTGTGCGTTATTGGCGTTTTTAAGACCATCTCATCATGAAAAGAAACAGGGTTCATAATTTGTGTCCCACACATAGCATTTTTTTCGGGTCCCACACATAGCATTTTATATTCTTTTTAAAAATCTAGCGAAACAAGTGAATTTTCTTGACCAACTTTTGTCAGCTGTTACATCAGGTAAAAATACGTTCTCCGCTCTTTAAACTGCGTGATGTAACACAATTGCAGAAAAATTATAAACAATTTATACATCGGGGTCCCAAACATAGCAAGTCAATTTTCTTCTCGGAAAATGCGCGGTTGCATTTTGTGTCAAAAGTACGATTTCTTTGTACTGAAACTGATAAGCAGTGGTTGTATCTTTCATATGGCCGGGCTCTCGTCTTTATTTGGTTAAATTCTATGCAGGATTAAGGTAGATATCATGAAAAATGTTACCTGAATCGGCGTTTGTTGTCATTTCTGAGTCCCACACATAGCCGGAAAAGTTACGTGGGATCGGTACCGTGGGGTTCAGTGCACTATATTAACAAATAGCTTACAAAATATTAACACGTGAAATTTTGAATCAATGGGACCTTTAATGTTCTGCAATGAAACACACCTATCCTCACTCCTTATCCCATATTCAAGCGTATAAAAGTGTGAATATTGCCTTTAAAAATATATACCTCCAATATTAAAACAAACGGAGGTTAATGTCCTGCAATGAAACACACTACCTTCACTCCTTATCCAATATTAAAACAGAAGTGATCTGCAATGAAACACACCTACCCTCACTCCTTATCCCATATTCAAACAAACAGAGGTCATTTTCTGCAATGAAACACACCTACCCTCACTCCTTATCCCATATTTAATCATATACAAGTGTGAATATTGAATTTAAAAACACCTACTCTCACTCCTTATCCAATATTTAAACAGAGGTTAACGTCCTGCAATGAAACACACCTGCCCTCACTTCTTATCCCATATTAAAACAAACACAGGTTAATGTTCTATAATTAAACACACCTTCCCTCACTCCTTATACTATATTTAAACATATAAAAGTGTGTACATTTCATTTAAAAACACCTACCCTCACCCTTATCCCAAATTTAAACATATAATAGTGTATATATTGCATTTAAAACACCTACCCTCACTCCTTATCCCATATTCAAACAAATTGAGTTTAATGTTCTGTAATGAAACACACATACCCACACTCCTTATCCCATAATAAAACATAGAAAACTGTGAATATTGCATTTAAAAACACTGACCCTCACTCATTATCCCATACTTAAACACATCTAAATAGGAAGTTTGCTTTCAAAAGCACCTACCCTCACTTCTTATCCCATATCTGAATTAACAGAAATTAATATCATGCAATGAAACACATCTACCCTCACTCCTTATCCCTTATTAAAACATATAAAAGTGTGTTTACTGCATTTCAAAACACCTACCCTCACTCCTTTTCCAATATTTAAACACATAAATGTGTGCATATATCATTTAAGAACACCTGTCATCACTCCTTATCCAATATTAAAACAAACAGAGGTAAGAGTTCTGCAATGAAACACACATACCCTCACTCGCTATCCAATATTAAAACAAACAAAGGTTAATGCGCTGCAAAAAAACACACCTACCCTCACTCCATTTCACATATTCAAACAAACAGAGGTAAATATTCTGCAATGAAACACACCTACCCTCACTCCATATCCCAGTTTTAATCATATATAAGTGTGAATATTGAATTAAAAACACCTACCCTCCCTCTTTAAATATATTTAAACAAACAGTTAATGTCCAATGATACACACTTACCCTCACTCCTTATACCATATTTAAACAGAGGTTAATGTGTTGCAATGAAACACACATACCCTCACTCCTTATACTATATTTAAACATATAAAAGTGTGTACATTTCATTTAAAAACACCTACCCTCACCCTTATCCCAAATTTAAACATATAATAGTGTATATATTGCATTTAAAACACCTACCCTCACTCCTTATCCCATATTCAAACAAACTGAGTTTAATGTTCTGTAATGAAACACACATACCCACACTCCTTATCCCATAATAAAACATAGAAAACTGTGAATATTGCATTTGAAAACACTTACCCTCACTCATTATCCCATACTTAAACACATCTAAGTAGGAAATTTGCATTTAAAAGCACCTACCCTCACTACTTATCCCATATCTAAACAAACAGAGGTTAATGTGCTGAATGAAATACACCTACCCTCACTCCTTATCCCTTATTAGAACATATATAAGTATTGCATTGAGTTAGTTTATACTGAAATATTTTAGCTCGATTGTGAGGAAAGCTTGTACCTTATCGAGTCTTCCGATTTTTTAACATATTAAAGTTTATATCTTTCATCTCACAACCCTCACTTCTTAGCACATTGTGAAACAAACAAAGGATTATGTCTTGCAATGAAAACCACCTACCCTCTCTATTTATCCGATATTTATACATATTAATGTTTATAGATTTCATCTCAAAAAACCTGCCCTCACTGCTTAGCACATTTTAAAACATGCAAAGGTTAATGTATTGCAATGAAACACAACTACCCTCACTCCTTATCGCAAATTCAAACAAACAGAGGTCAATGTCTAGCAATGAAAACCACCTACTTTCAATCTTTATCCAAGATTTAAACATATAAAAGTTTTTATGGTGCATTTAAAAACACCTACCCTCACTGCTTAGCACATTTAGAAGCAAACAATGGCTAATGTCTTGCATTGAAAATCACCTACCCTCACTCCTTATCCGATATTTAAACATATTAAGGTTTATATTTTTTCAATCTCAAAACACCTATCCTCACTCCTTAGCACATTTTAAAGCAATAAAATGTCCAGTGCCAGGTGTCATTTATTACAATTTACAACTTGAACTATAATGTTAAAAACTCGCTTTTATTTGAAAATAAACAAGGTCTTTCAAATAGTACTATTTGAAAGACCTTGAAATAAACTAACGTTCAAAATTGCAAACAAAATAAACATAAACAAACACGTGCAGATAATATGGGAGATTTAACGGCATAAGCAAACATTTAAAATGTATTTACTATGTATTCCATCGTCCCGCATGTGCCATTTTACAAAGAAAGATGATGTTTCCTTCTCATATTGAAGGATAAATGCTTCAGCATCCTCATAGCTATCAAACACATGCGTACTAAGTAGCATTGCGAAACGCTGTATAGTGAATATTCATATTCCAAGGCGTTACCACATGCAATTACCGCTCCTCGCCTCAGAGCTTAGAGACACGCCCCTCGCTTCAGTGACTACATTTACGCTTCAGTGACTACATTTTATCAAATCCGATTTGTGTAGTACAATTTTACTTTCGTTTTCGGTTTAGAACTGTCCGTACAATGTATATGGTACGTGAACACTACGTACATTTCAGTTTTGGAATATTAAATTATCATACTGCAAAGGGACTTCGAAGCTCAGATTTTAAAACCCAAACTGCGTTGTTTGTTTTTAACGAAGAAACCTGAGTACACATAAATTAGAACTGTATCGATATCCAACTTTTGATTGCAGTTATTTCCACAACACACTGCACAGCAAAACTCAGTAAATTCTTTTTTTAGAATCAGCCCTTGAATGATATTAGTTTTTAGTTTATAAGGAGGTTTAAATTAAACCACTTACCCGTAGCCGTCGTACGGTGTACTATATTCAGATATTTACACTATGTCGTACTATCTGAAGATTAGGTCTAGAAGACATCAGGTATATGGCGAAAATGGGCGGTCCTTAAATATTAATATTTATTTTTAGCGACAGGCAAGATACCACTAAATGTAGAGTATATAGTTATAAATTAACCTGTCATACTGTAGGCTCTACTCTTGTTCTTTAGATCTATCATACTATATTTTTCGTTTAAGTTCAAATCTTTTACAGAGTATGATTGTTATGCTAGGAATGGTATTTTGTTGAGATTAAAGCTGCTCGCTCTCAGATTTTGGTAAAAAAATAAAGTTCTTCAAACTGTATGTAAATAATGTATTCTAGAACATATGGTCATAAAAAAAGACTCCAGTATAAATTCCTGTCACGTATATCTCTAAATTTCATAAAACACGCTACCAACTTTAAAAGCGTTGCAAACGCTTTTGAAATTTACATATATACATATAGTGTAGCGGTGCTGTATAACCGACATTTTCAATCGATTTCTGCAAATTCCTACCTAGATTTTTGCTTCTATTTTGATTCAAGCCTTAAGGTTTATACTTATGAAAAAGTATGTCAATTTAAAAAAAAAAATTTTTTTCAACGGTAACTGAGAGCGAGCAGCTTTAATAAATTAATATCATGTATTGGTTTCCCCAATTTGAGCCCTGACCATATCTTATAAATTTGTAGATTCAAACTGGTTTAAGCAGAAGCGATACCCGGTAAAAGACGTATTTCTATTTATTATGGGTCATCTTTGCATGTAAGTGATTCGGCATCTGGTTAAAAGGCACACATACAGCATGTGCTAAGTATACATTCATTAAAACATATGCATTGTGTCAATGATACGTTAAACTTAAGCAGTAGCCAGTAATACTCTATTTTGGTGTCGGAACTACTATTGTGTCTTCAAAGCTTGAATTGGGCCCGACATCAGGTAAAAGGCGATGTTTTTATTATTTGTTTCTTTTAAGTACATATATCTGTCATTGTTTCATCGATTCGGCATCTGGTAAAAGGCCATAGTTGTCGTTAGTCAGGGGCGTGCCTGGGCCTAAATGAGAAATACGCACTTTGCTAGGGGGGTCCGGGCGCATGCCCCCCCCCCCTGAATTTTTGTTTGTTATTAGAATGGCGTAGGTGCAATTTGGAGGTCATCTGGACAAAACTACAGTCAACATATAACAGTTTACTTACTTGATTTAAACACAAAATGTCTAAAATATTTACATACATGTATATGACTAGTTGGAAAACTATATCATGTCACTTCTAGCAGAAAAGTGATATAAACAGCATAACAAATCTAGGTCCGTTTAATTTGTATATAGTCTAAGCGCGAGCCAGGTTATGCTAATCGTCGGAACCCCCGTTAAATATACCGTTCCCATTCATGTATTCACCGATGAAGCATAGCGTAAAGATTTAACGATTCTAGTCGCCGGTATTTTTTTATATCTTTTTATGCGTGCGAAGGTCGACACTGATACGTCGATCTCAACCCGGACATCCCGTCAGTGGACATGGTTGATCTTAAATATGTTTTGAGCCGTTGCATGCTGCTAAACGATCTTTCGGCGGACGCATTGCAGACTGGGCAAGAAAGATAGGTCAGGGAAGGATATAGACAAGGCTTGCCTGGGGGGTTGAGTTGAGGTGGGTGCGGGGGGTCTCCCCTCCCGACGGAAACAAAATTGAAATGTGTTTATGAAATGGTGCAATTTCCAGCATATTTCAACTACTCTGAAACACCTAACTTGGAACTGCAAAGTGTTTAGGAGGCAATTAAAAAAAGTCAAATACACAAGACATACACGTCATGTTAATGTTTACAGCCCCCCTCCCAACGGAAAAAAATATTTGAACTGTGTAGATGAAAAGGTGCAATTGCCATCATATTTTAACTACTCTGAAGTACCTAACTTGCAAATGCAAAGTGTTTAGGAGGCAATTAAAAAAAAGTCAAATACACAAGACATACACGTACGTCATGTTACAAAATGTAATGTTTACAGCCCCCCTCATAACGGAAAAAATATTTGAACTGTGTAGATGAAAAGGTCCAATTGCCACATATTTTAACTACTCTGAAGTACCTAACTTGCAGCTGCAAAATGTTTAGGATGCAACAAAAACAATGTCAAACACACAATCGTTAATACAAGACATACATGTAAATGTTTACTAACATACAATTTGAAAAATAACAGACACGTGTGATTTTGACAACTTATGCCCTACTTCTTACCAATGCATAGAACCCGATGCATGTGGCCGTGGTTTTAAGGTCTTATCCAATAGACAATAATTATTAATAACATAAGTGCACATGAACTTTATATTCAATCACAAAAATAAAAAAGCACACCCTCTTTTTAAATATTTTTTCACGATCATTGTTCTAAACCTGTGGTTAGTGGTAGTGCGGGATATCATAACATCATACCCGAATAGTAGTCGGTCTTTACATCTACGACTTCGCCCACCGTCAGATATTATAAAGTTATAAACTAATAATAAATGACGTATATATCAAAATGTGCTTGGAAAAATGAATTGGTGGACAGTGTCCCACTTGGAGGTGAGTAGACTCATCTTGTCATTGTTGTCTGCAAGTCCAACTTTGACGACAAAACGGTCCTTGTCAGGGGGATCAAAAACAATGTTTGCAGACGCCATATTAAATTAGTTACAAAGCAAAGAGAAGCCAATCAAGCAATCGCGTAAAAGCTATTAAGGGATGTCCGTTCAATTTAACGACCACATTGACAAATTACTTTAAATTATCTAAATTTCAAATCTTGATAATTTTGACATTGACAGAACTGGGGATTTTTGAAAATCTGTAAGAACTTCTACAATACCTAACCCTAGTGAGGCATCACTTTTTAATGCATTTTTGGCGTTTTTAGCTCGACTATTCGAAGAATAAGGAGACTATTGCACTCGCCCCAGCGTCGGCGTCGGCGTCGGCGTCGGCGTCGGCGTCGGCGTCTGCGTCTGCGTTGGTTAAAGTTTTTCATAAAGTCAAATATCTTGAATACTATCAAAGGTATTGACTTGAAACTCAAACTATATGTTTACCATCAACATCTTCACCCTGAGGAAACAATCCCCATAACTCTGTTTTGATTTTTGACAGATTTATGCCCCTTTTTAACTTAGAAATTTTGGTTAAAGTTTTTTATAAATTCAAATATCTTGAATACTTTCAAAGGTATTGACTTGAAATTCAAAGTATGTGTCTACCATCAACATCTTCACCTGAGGAAACAATCCCCATAACTCTGTTTTGATTTTTGACAGATTTATGCCCCTTTTTAACTTAGAATTTTTGGTTAAAGTTTTTTATAAATTCAAATATCTTGAATACTATCAAAGGTATTGACTTGAAACTCAAAGTATGTGTCTACCATCAACATCTTCGCCTGAAGAAACAATCCCCATAACTCTGTTTTGATTTTTGACAGATTTATGCCCCTTTTTGAATTAGAATTTTTGGTTACATTTTTTTATAAAGTCAAATATCTATAGGTATTGACTTGAAACTCAAACTATATGTTTACCATCAACATTTACACCAGAGGAAACAATCCCCATAACTCTGTTTTGATTTTTGACAGATTTATGCCCCTTTTTACCTAAGAATTTTTGATAAAAGATTTTATAAAGGCAAATATTTTGAATACTTTCAAAGGTATTGACTTGAAACTCAAATTATGTGTCCACCATCAACATCTTCACCTGAGGAAACAATCCCCATAACTCTGTTTTGATTTTTGTTAGATTTATGCCCTTTTTTAACTTAGAATTTTAGTTAAAGATTTTTATAAAGTCAAATATCTTGAATACTATCAAACGTATTGACTTGAAACTTAAAATGTATGTTTACTATCAACATCTTCATCAAGGTTTTTGATTTTTGACATATTTATGCTCCTTTTTAACTTAGAATTTTGTCACAGTTTTTACCAGACATTATTAGAAATACTCGAAATGGCTTACTTTTGAAATGTCATAGAATAATTATGCAGCATGCAGCGGGCATGCTTTTTTAATTTTAAACATATCAATTTTGATATGTTACAAAGTTATTCATGATCAAATATACAAGGTCATGTATTTCTTTGAAATTATCCCCCCCCTTCTCCCCCCAGTTGGCTTACAGAATCCAGAGTAAGGCAACGCATGTATTGTACATTTACATAGGTCTTTGAACAAGTTTCATATCTTTGACCTTAATTCTGATAGACAATTACACAAAACACCTGTTCTTAGACAAAAAAAAACATTTTACCGACAAGCTTTCGAATAGTCGAGCGTGCTGTCATGAGACAGCTCTTGTTAAATTTTCGATTTTTCAAACCAATCGTACGCACGTGAGTACGTGCGTATGCCCAGGCACGTCACTAATAGTGACCCAGACGCAATCTTACATGTAATTGGTATAAATGAAACTTATCCGACATCCAGTAAATGGCTATTTCTTCTTGATATTTTCGTCAAGACACATGCACGTTTTTGTGATGCTTTCTATGTAAGCCTTCTATTTTGTTGTTGGTATATACACGAGTCTTGAAATCTAGGAACTGTCCCGACATAATTTTCAGTACATGCATCCGTCGATTTTGCATCTTAGTAGTATGGCATCTGGTAAAAGGCGACCGGTGGTCGGAATATTTTATCATTTGTTTATTTTCAGTACATACATCCGTTGTTTTTGCATTTTACTAATTTGACATCTAGTAAAAGGCGATTTGTTGTCATAAATATCCCAGATGCACCTATATGTGTGCTTAATATACACGAAACTTACCCGACACCCAGTTAATATTTCAGAAATATTAAGAAATGGCAAAATTATAGCCACATGCCAAATATCTTTGCTCTACGCTTTCCTGTTCTTGAGAAGAAGATTGTTTAAGTTTTTCCTTTCTGTTGCCATGGCAACCAGAGTTCTGCATGGAATAGAATTATTTGAACAACTATGAGAGGGTTTAATACAAAGAACACCCCTGCCAAGTTTCAGCAACATTGCCCGAGTGGTTTTAGAGTAGATGTCATTTGAAGGAAAAGGTTAACGTACAACGTACCCCGGACGGTGAGCGATCATAATAGCTCACTCTGGCACTTTGTGCAAGGTGAGCTAAAAAGGGACACACATAAGTAATATATACAGCTTCATATTAAACAATTTGTGTTTTCAAGTCAGTTGCTTGTGTTGCCATGTCCAGTTTAACTCGTATTAAGGGTCCCTTAATACGAGTTAAACTGGACATGGCAACACAAGGGAAGTTAAAACTTGTGGTCTGTTAATAAAGCGGATTCTAAGAGTTTGAGTGTATCTGAAATTGTTTTTGCATTAATTCTATTCAATCAATTAAGCTAGACGGTAAATATTTTGTTTTTCTTTTAGAAGACTTCAATATACACTGTATGACTAGCAGTCTATATCAAACACCTGACCACCATTTTAACCTCAGGGGCAAAATTTAAAAAGGTTTGGTAGAAGACCGCTAGACAATACTACACATCAAATATATAGGGTCTCGACCTTGCAAACACAATTTTTTAGCCACAAAGACATATTTATCAACTTAAGCCAGTGCTACAGCTAGGCATTATTAGAGGGGAATCACTGGTCACTACTGGACGTCAGTTTTTTAAGACAACTATTGCATCCTGTAAAGGCGGATAATTTTCAGTACATGCATCCGTCGATTTTGCATCTTACTAGTTTGGCATCTGGTAAAAGGCAATCGGTCGTAAATGGCCCAGATGCACCTATATTTGTGCTTAATATGCATGAAACTTACCCGACAACCAGTAAAAGGCGATTTCTTCATGTTATTTTCATCAAAAACATATGGACGTGATTGTTGTGCATTAAACTTAAGCCGTAGCCAGTAAAGGGATATTTTGTTGTTCGCATATACATGTATCTTGAAATCTCGGAAAGGGCCGACATGCAGTAAGAGTCGAATATTTTATCATTTGTTGATTTTCATACATACATCCGTTGTTTTTGCATATTATTAATTCGGCATCTAGTAAAAGGCGATTTGTTGTCATATATATCCCAGATGCACCTATATGTGTGCTTAATTTGCACGAAACTTACCCGACACCCAGTTAAAGGCGATTTCTTCTTGATATTTTCATCAAAATATATGCACGTGATGGCTGTGTATTAAACTTAAGCCGTAGCCAGTAAAGGGATATCTTGTTGTTAGCATATACATGTTGCTTGAAATATCCAGTAAAAGGCTACTATTTATAATTTGTTGATTTTCAGTACATACATCCGTTGCTTTTGCATTTTTCTAATTCGGCATCTGGTAAAAGGCGATTGGTGGTCGTAAATGTCCCAGATGCACATACTGTATATGTTTGCTATATATGCATGAAACTTACCCGACATCCAGTAAAAGGCGATTTGTTCTTGGTATTTTCATCGAAACGTATGCACGTGACTGGGTGTATTTAACTTAAACTGTAGCCAGTAAAGGGCTATTTTGTTGTTAGCATATACATGTGTCTTGAAATGTCTGAACTAGCCCGACATCAGATAAAAGGCGAATATTCATCATGTGTTGGTTTTCAGTACAGATGTAATCTTTGAACAACGTTGATAGAACTTAATGCAAGGAACATCCCAGCATTTGTTTGCATGCACTTGTATACCACATCGGTCTCTAGAACTTATAGATGGAAATAAAATTTATCATTTAACCTCAGCCTGTCAAACAAGTACTGCATTTTGGCGTGTTTGGTTTAATGTCAAAAGTAATGTTCAACAGTATTCTAGTAATGTACAACTTACTGTCATTCCTGTACGACCAGTACTAGACCTTTATCCTAGGTAAGAAACGCGAAGTCGGGTCAGCAGCAGTGACTCTCTCTCAGGGTTATGCGAGAATTAAATAAATAACAAGGAGGCACACATTTTCTGTATCTTTAATTATACAACTTGTTTCAAGTACATATACATTCTGACTACAACATTATAACATAAGATAGTTTTGGTACAGAAATACTCTTAATGAGCCGTGTCATGGGAAAATCAACACTCGAGCTATCGCTGGAAGTGATTAATACCCCCGCATATGTGTCGGCCACAAAACTGCAAAAGTACATGGACTGACAAGTGTGCTTTACCACACATTTTAAACATAGCTTTAATGATCCCATAAATAATCATAAATGTGAAAACACAATGGTTTTGCATGCGTAATTATTATAGAGTGAAGCAACAGTCGAGTTTCACTACAGTATCGACTATGTATACCAGAGATACAGCACTTTCAGTGAATGAAAATTTGCTAAGTAAAAAAGGGCAATAACTAAATATTTTATTTCATGAACGTGAGTGAAACTTATTAACAGTGAATGAATGCAACATAATAAGATTTTATTTAATGTTTTTCGGTGGTTTATCGAAATATAACGGTGAATTATATCCCGATTAACTCACTGCCCACTCAGTGAAAATTATCAAAATTTTCTACCCGGTTTAACGTCAAAATATATACCGAGCGTAACGAACGCAGGAAACCATACGACGATGACGTCGTTAAAATGACGACATGTTTGTTATGCTTTCTGATGACGTTTCCCGCAATTTTCGACATTTTATTGAAACAAACTCAACAAAAGGAAGAGTTTTAGACATAAAATAAACAGAAAAATTGTTGGTATCGATGTAATATCACGATAATTTCACTCGTGAACACCAAAAGTTGTTATTTTCACTCGTGGCTGCGCCACTCGTGAAAATATCACTTTTGGTGCCCACTCGGTGAAATTATAACGTGATATTACACCGAAACCAACAATTAACCTCTATATATTTTGTTTCTTTGTTACACTTGTGCAACAATAATATACTGAAGAACTATAATTACTAGTAAATTGACCTGGTGACATTTTTTGTTTGTTTTTTGATCCAGGATGACCCACATTCAAACTTGACCTACAAATCAGCAAGTCAAAGACTCTGATCAAATTCAGGGCTGCCCCTACCCCCCCCCCCCCCCGCAATAAAACTTGTCCCTGACCAAACCATGATTTTAACTGACCAAAACCATATTATTTTGTCGGACTCCAATATCTCTCTTACTGTTATTGTTTTCCAATTACATTTACAACCAGGATAAAAGAATATACACGTTACAAATTGATGATATTAGTCATTGAAGATACAACTTGCAAATTTATCATACATTAACATGTTTATAACATGGATGTTAACTGATGCTAAAACAACCCAAATTGTTCACAGTAATGATACATACATACAAGAGTTGTCCGTAAGAAAGCATGTTCGACTATTCTCAGTGCTTGCCAATAAAACATAACTGTTGTCAGTAAATAGCAAAACAAAAATTCTGTTGACTCTCGAAGTATAAACTACAAAAACTGTAATCATAAACAAGAGGGCCAAGATAGCCCTAATCGCTCACCTGGCTACCATTGGCTATAATACAAGGTCGTCAATAACAGAAGAGGTCAAGTTTGACCTGGGGGTTTTGATTTGAACAATCTTCGTAGAGGTCCACTACATAATGCTACATTCCAAATATCTAGGTTCTTGGCCTTGTGGTTCTAGACAAGAAGTTTTAACTATATTAGCCTATGTTAAATCAATTGATCCCAGGGAGGATCAATTTTGAACCGGGGGTCCATGATTTGAACAATATTGATAGAGGTCAACTCGGCAATACTATATGCCAAATATCTAAGCTCTAGGCCTTGTGGTTTCAGAGAAGATTTTTTAAAGTTGTTTTCCAATATAAGCCTATGTAAAATAAAATTTCCCCGGGCGGAGTCAATTTTGACCCTGTGGTCTTGATCTGAACAATTTTGGTAGAAGTCCACTAGGCAATGCTACCTGCTAAATATCTAAGGTCTGGACCTTCCGTTTTTCAGAAGATTTTTTAGGTGTTTGCTTTATTTTACCATGGCAACCAGAGTTCTGCATGGAATGGAAGTCTTCAAACAACTTTGATAGAACGTAATGCAAGGGACATCCCTGCCAAGTTTTTACAACATTGGCCCAGTGGTTTCAGAGATGTCGTTTGAAGGAAATGGTGGACAAACGGTACGGTGAGTAGTCCTAATAGCTCAGGCAGTCTAAAAGAAAGCTATATCCCCCGCCACAAATAGGAACATTGAAGGAATTAATGTTACTTAGAATAGTTATCTCTCAGAGGTGCACAGCATGGATTTCAAACATGAAAATAAAGTTACTGGTCTATTCAAGTGGTCAAAGAAAAGGCCTGTGTAAAGTAGGGATGTGTAGGTTTTGTGAGCGGACAGATTCAAATCTTTGACCTAAAGTTGTGACATTGAGTCGGCGTGGCCAGATCATTGGTTCTTCCGTTTTTCAGAAGATTTTTTAGGTGTTTGCTTTATTTTACTTTTATTTTTAATTAGGTAAACATTTGACCACAGTTTCATCAAAATCCTTCAAAGGGTTAAGGAGATATGCAGCGGACAGGAAATTCAAGACTCAAACATTTGACATAAATTTGTGACTTTGACAAAACATAACCAGATCATTGGTTCTGCTCATCTTCTTGAAATGGTGAACCTGAATTTCATCAAGATCTTTCAAGGCGTTAACGACATACGGAGCGGACACGGAGTTTCAAGACTTAAACCTTTGACCTTAAGTAGTGATCTTGACCTAGCGTGACTGGCTCATGGGTTCTGCGCATCGTTTTGATGAGATGAACATTCAACCGGACTTTCATCAAAATCTATCAAGGTGTTATGAAAATATAGAGCGGACACGAGTTGTTTCAAGATCCAAACCTTTGACCTTTAGTTGTGCCATTGACCAAACATGACCGGCTTATGGGTTCTGCTCATCTTGATGAGGTGAACATCTGACCCGAGTTTCATCAATAACCTTCAAGGTGTTAAAGGGATATGGAGCGGACATGAAATGTTAGACTCGAATATTTGACCTTAAGTTGTGACCTTGGCCTTGAGCCAGCGTGACTGGCTCATGGATTCTGCTCATCATATTGATGAGTTGTGACCTTGACCCAGCATGGGCTCTGCACATCATCTTGATGAGGTGAACATCTGACCTGGGTTTCATCAAAATCCTTCACATGGCTAAGACATGGAGCAGGCAGGAAATATTACGGACGGACAGACGAACGGAGACCATTCCTATATCACCCTCCCCCATCGCGGAGGGGGATAGAATATCAAACGTCATCTATGGTAACTTAACTGTGTGATATCCTTGAACAATATTGCTAAGTTTCAAATAACTCACATAAGTTTTTACTTAAATATGTGCATGATAGTACCTTGCAAGCAAAACTTTAACCAAAGTTCAACAAGGGCCATAATTCAGTTAAGAGTAATCTACCTGAACATTTTAAAGATGCTTAAATCAATTTTTTTCAGCAAAAGTAACTTAGGTATATGCCTGATAGTAGCGGTTGTGGTGGGAGGAGAGGTAGAGGGGGTACATCATGACAATGTTGTCATAAGAAATATAATTTGAAGAATTTGATGAAGAAACATTAAGAAATGGCAATATTATAGCCACATGCCAAATATCTTAGCTCTAGGCCTTCCTGTTTTTGAGAAGAAGATTATTTAAGTTTTTCCTTTCTGTTGCCATGGAAACTAGAGTTCTGCATGGAATAGAATAATTTGAACAACTATGAAAGGGTTTAATACAAAGAACATCCCTGCCAAGTTTCAGCAACATTGCCCGAGTGGTTTTAGAGGAGATGTCATTTGAAGGAAAAGGTAAACGTACAACGTACCCCGGAAAAGGGGCATACATAAGTAATATATACAGCTTCATATTAAACAATTAGTGTTTTCAAGTCAGTTGCTTGTGTCACCATGTCCAGTTTAACTCGTATTAAGGGACCACCCAAGGGAAGTTAAAACTTGTGGTCTGTTAATAAAGCGGACTCTTAGAGTTTGAGTGTATCTGAAATTGTTTTTTGCATTAATTCTATTCAATCAATTAAGCTAGACGGTAAATATTTTGTTTTTCTTTTAGAAGACTTCAATATACACTGTATGACTAGCAGTCTATATCAAACACCCGACCACCATTTTAACCTCAGGGGCAAAATTTTAAAAAAAGTTTGGTAGAAGACCGCTAGACAATACTACACATCAGATATATAGGGTCTCGACCTTGCAAACACAATTTTTAAGCCACAAAGACATATTTATCAACTTAAGCCAGTGCTACAGCTAGGCATTATTAGAGGGGAATCACTGGTCACTACTGGACGTCAGTTTTTAAGACAACTATTGCTAGTTACTAAGGACGTCACTGACGGCAAGCTGATGCTAAAGGTTGCTTAGGAAGGCACTTGTTGTTAGGGGACTTAGTTGTTGCTGATGAAGTCACTGATTGCTAAGGAAATAACATGTTCCTAGGGAGGTCCCTGCTTCTAAGGAAGTCACTGGTTGCTAGGGGAAGTCACTGGTTGCTTGGTAAGTCGCTGGTTGCTATAGGACCTCACTTGAAGCTATATGTTTCCTATAACTCTATATACAGACAATGGACCTCCACCCCCTCCCCCATGGGTGTGGTCAACTTTTACCCCAGGGGCATGATTTGAACAGCCTTGGTAGAGCACCACTACACAATGCTACATACCAAATATCTTTAGCTCTAGGCCTTGTGGTTTTGGAGAAGAAGATTTTAAAGGTTATCCTATACAAGTCTATGTAAAACAAGTCACCCCCGGGCAGGGTAAATATTGTCCCTAGGGGCAATACGTGAACACACTTGGTAAGGTCCAATAGACAATACTACCTATTAAACAGCTAAGCTCTAGACCTTGTGTTTTTGCAGAACATTTTTAAAGTTGTTCCTATACTAAGTGAAGAAATGAAGGTGCTAGAGTGTAGACATAGTTAAATATTGCATTTTTTGTTAAATTAGGGGCCATAACTCTGGAAAAACTAATTTGATCCAGCCTATAATTTAAGTCATCCGAGATCTTAGTGTCATACACATTCTCTGTAAATATGGTTAGACTTAGTGAAGAAATGAAGGTCCTAGAGTGTAAACATAGTTAAATATTACATTTTTTTTGTTAAATCAGGGGCCATAATTCAGGAAGTACTGATCCGATCAAAACCATACAAGAACTAATCCAAGGTCTTGTGGCCATATACATTATGTTAAAGTAGATGTATATGCTAGAGTATAAACAAACTAAGGATGGACAGACGTCAACGATCCTAAAAGCTCACCTTCACACTTCCTACTCAAGTGAGCTAAAAATTCAATGGCATTTATTCTTCAATGCTAACATGTTACCACGTTCGAGACAACTGCTACGCTCTTTGGGGCAACTCCAATATTATAATGAATTTTTAGATAAATTATACAAATTTCAAAAACGAGCAGCTCATATTGTGGACCAGAAGTTTGATGCACCATCATGAAGTTTATTTAATTAACTAAAGTGGATGAAAATACCACAAATCAAAGCGCTGAAGGCACTGAAAGTGTTCGATCCGAAACATAGATTATCGTAAGGATTGGTGCTTAGAAGAGGAATGTTGAACACATGTTGCAATATGTCTGATAGTTTTAAGCAGAATATCTGACCATAATATCTGACCACTTGATGTTACAGCATATTGAGCAATGTTACGGACGGTGAGATTCCTCTTTGGTCAAGTGGTTAGAGAAGCTGAAAATACTCAATTATTGAAAGTCTTGGGATCGAGCCCCGCTACTGACCACGTCTCTTTATCTAAGAAAGTTTGCAATTTTTTAAGAAGAAAATAGTTTTAGTATTGGTCCTTACCAGGAATTATTGTAAGATTACCTGTCCGCCTGTAAATAAACGTACATGTAACTGAAATGTATTTCCTTTGACGTAGATCTTTTTTCTAGACTAAGTGATGAATAAAGAACAAAGTCGGAATATTTATACATAGTATATATTGTACTGAGCACTTGAGCATGGCTTACAACGTCATTTTTTAAATATTGTAAACATTAACACAACACATTTCTTTAATATCGACATGAAAATTAATGATCGATTGCATTCATGTTATAGGACATAATATACGCGAAATAATAAAACAACTTTCTATTGGTGTTCCATTCATAACAATTTTTTCCCGCCGGGTGTTAAACCCGAACATTACTATCTAGCCAGTTCACGATAAAACAGTCATATGGTACATGTGACATATACAATAAAACACAACATTAAACAGAAACTGCTTACACCTTGATGGGTAACCAGTATCGATCTAGACCAGTCTGCTTGCATGGTCGCAAAACCCATTATTTTGGTTTTCCCATGACGCGGCTCAATGTTTGTTACTTTATTACACTGAACCATGCAAAACACACGAATGGTAGGTATTTCAAAATGAATGAATCACAGTATATTATTGTAAATAATCATAGTAATCAATCAATAATATCATTCAACGATAGTTAGGACACCTGTCTATTGAAACACTGTTGAAAAGGTTGTTTATATTTCGACGAAACTATTTTGCTACTAACAAAATCATCGGTGCATTTTAACAGTCTTTTTCGCATGTTCAACTATATTAACAAATGCACACCACAGTGTTTCCCTGGATATGGCTGTTAAAGGGTATATTTCACAATTATCGCTAATAGCGACAGCAACTTAAAAACTGGTTCTTTTCTACATACTTTCTAAAGTTAAATAACTCCCAACTGCGTAGTATCTTCGTGACCTTTGGAGTGAAAACATATCGTAACCGCGTAGTTAACCAGAACGACATTCCGTCTGTTATCAGAACCTACATTTTCAATTAATTACCGATGAAATTGCGTTTATAAATGCAATGTAGGTAAAGTATTGCCAGTATAAATGGTATATGAGGTGTGTCACTTTCAGCGCGTTTTGATCGGCTGCTTATTAAAGTAGTGCATGTCTAAACTGCGTAGTAAAATCAGACCACTTAAGAGCCATATAGTATCTGTCAAGCGTTTAGGAAGTAATTACAACCTATGCACATTAACTTATAGAAAAATTGACTGAGTTCTTTTTTTTATGGTAAATTGTCGCATATTTTTCTTATTTTTGAAACAATATAAATCTTTGCAATCATACCATTACCAAAACTGTTGATTACATATGTTACTTTCTATAAATATGAGATGTGATCAATCCGAAGGATTAGTTAGAATTGAGGGGTAATTCGGTTTAAAAAGTAGAAACTGCTCTTCTCAGAAACTGGGTACAATAAATGTGAGGATTTGAAAATCCTCACATTTAAAAAGCAGTATTTTTTTACAAATCCTTAAATAACGATAAAACCCCTTACTTCAATACGTGTCAAACATATTCACTGAAACAAACAATGTATCCCTCAGGTCATCTGCACAAAATACTTTGTACCTTCCCAAACCGAATTCTGCAGAAAACCTCTAAAGTATTTTGGACCAAAACTATGGAACAAGATCCCACTGCAATTCAAACATACTAAACACATTCAAAAGAACACATCACGCTTGGGCAACAAAATTTTACCATGGTATAATCATGTATACCATTATTCCATGCATATCTTATTTTATAGTTTTAAATCAAATTTAATACTATTACAGTGGGGGATAAAAAGTTTAAAAGAGTAAATGTCACATACAATTTACACATCTGCAGCAACTTAGCAAATGTAAGTGTCATTTTGATTATGAGGATCTTACATGGCCTGCTGTGGAGGACTGGGTTGTTCCGACCCTCGGGAAAGCGGGGGGAAGTCGGAACCTCGCTTCGCTCGGTTCCTCCTATCCCCCCCGCTTTCCCTCTGGTCTCCACAGTAGACCATGTAAGATCCTTTTTCTTGCATACTTTATTTGATGTTATTGCAGATTCTACGAGGAAACCGCTTTAAATAGGCCCTACTATGTTGAGCGGTAAATCAAAACTTCATGTTGATTAAATATAATTCCCCGCATGGAACCCCTTTGAATAGGAAATTTGGTAGGTTCGCACGTGAATTTACCACTGTTTATGTATCTAGAGCTAAAAACATAGTGCTTGATTGCACCCAAAACTATACTTTATTTACGTTGTGAATAAAAAAAAAATCAATTAAATCCTATAAGAAATTCTCCTTACTCACGTCCAGTTTACTTGATTAATGCGACTATAGACCATCAACATTGACTCAATTAACTTGTTTTGTTTACACAGTGACGTCATTTATCAAGAGAAACTGTGACGTCATTTACCGCCATTTTTTGTTTTGAAAAAAAATATGATTACAGGTATGTTCTTTGAAATGTGAATATATTCTGTTGCTATACATTTCTAAAATTTGATGCTCTTGCTGAAGACACCATAAAAAGCACCATTTCTTTTCGCAATCAACTCTCGCTTCAAAACTTCATTGATATTCGTTACCAACAATTTTCGTAATTTGAACCGTTATTGCGTACCCTGAAAATTCGAACCATTCCTAAAAAATTAAATTCCTGTTACATTAACTTGAAAAATATTGAAGCGTGTGCTTTCTTATGAGACCTTAGTTTACATTTACGAAAAACATTCTAATCTTTCACTTGTAAACCGCCGTGAAACGTATCTCGGAAATAAAGTGTTCCAGGTACGAGTTGAATACACGAAAGTAGTTCGGATGATGTCAAGTAAGCCCGAGATGTACTTTCCCTAGGGAAAGTATAGGCTGATCTCTTCCCTCCTCGTGCTGGGATCCGCCAATACTTTCCCCGGGGGGTATGCAAGAAATAAAGTCTAAAATGCTATGCTGACTCATACCTTTATTATAACCGTCAATATTGCATAATGAAACAGGCGTTACTACTACAATAAATTTAAAATATGCCTTATTCCTTTTCTCACGCTTTCTTTTTTCTGCTTTATGTCTATCTGTGCCATGCCAACATTGCTGGACGTGCTTCCCAATGACCATGAAGGGTACACCATCATATACAATGGGAATGTCACTGCTAGAGCGTTCCTAAAATACATTTTTGGAACCAGACTTTGGCACTTCTATAAAAGTAAAATCACAGGTTATTGTACAATTTTGGCTACAAGGTACCCCACTATGATGGTACTATCCCAAAGCAGTCAGAATAAGGTAAGGCATTTATATACTGTGACTGTGAAAACAACTTTTGCACGGAGTGCGATTCAAACTCGGGACCCCCAGTTCGTGAAGCGGACACTCTACCACGTCGCCATAAAATCTAGCTCAATGTCAAGGATGTAAATATTATACCTCTACTACAGCCATCCCTCTGTACTAGAATTCATCCATGAATTCTTTGAGTATGAAGGTCTTTGTAAGGGTACTACACTGTATCACTTCTGAACTAGCTCAATGGCAAGGAAGTACAAGCGGCAGGGCTTTTCCCCCCTAGTTTGACAAAATGTTGATAAAAACGTAAGAAATTAATTAATGTGCTGTATTTTACCTCTGCTACAAAGTACAACACGGTGAAAGGAATAGGAACTATATACATATTATTAGTTTCTTATATGAGCACGAGGTTCAGATGGAAATATCCGTCACTGAGGGTAACTGTTTTGGCGGGAACGAGGCTCTGCCGAGTTCCCGCGAAACAGTTACCCGAAGTGACGGATATTTCATCTGAACCAAGTATCTCATGGAAGAAACTTTTTCTTGCATACCGTCTTGCACTTTGAAATAGATATTTAAAAACAAAATTTACCGAAATGATGCATTTTGATATAAAAACAAACATTCTTTAGATGTTATGTATGGGAAAGTGACGTCACATTGTTTATAACGTGACGTCACATTGTTTATAACGTTACGTCACAAGTAAGCACGTAAGTCGTCTTACACGGGGGGGTGTAAGATGAGATTTTCCAGCACTGGTAAAAACTGCAGATATAGAGAATATTAGGCTACTGTCTTTTGATAACATGTGATATCAGGTGAGGTAGATGCGGTCAGAAAGGCGAGGCTCTGCCGAGCCTTTTCCGACCGTATCTGCCGAACCTGATATCACATGTTGTCAAAAGGCAGTTGACTAATATTCTATTTATCATGCAAATCTTCATATTGTATATTTTTGACACTTTTTGGGGCCTAAAATAGAATAAATACGGTATTTATAAAATAAAATGATTTCAAATTACTACATGTGCCTCGAAAAATAGTTCTACATTTCAAAGGACAAAAAATATAAAAAGCGACATAAATATAGCTTTTTATTTAATGTTTTCGAGTGAATTATAGAGTTTTCTCAGTGAAATAAAAGTGATAATCCACAGTTTTGAAACAGTGGATTACCATTTTTATTTTTCACTGTTTTTGCAATCTTCTACCCGGATTTACGTCAAAAAGGTATACCGAGCGTAATTAATGCTGGAAACCATGCGACGATGACGTCGTTAAATGACGTCATTTGCGCTATGTTTTTTGATGACGTTTCCCGCGATTTTCGTTATTTTATAGAAACAAACTCAATAAAAGTAGAGTTTTAACCATAAAATAAACAGAAAAATTGTTGGTATCGGTGTAATATCACGTTAATTTCACTCGTGAACACCAAAAGTTGTCATTTTCACTCGTGGCTGCGCCACTCGTGAAAATATCACTTTTGGTGCCCACTCGGTGAAATTATAACGTGATCTTACACCGAAACCAACAATTATCCTCTATATAATTACCTTCATGAAACTATTTATAAATGTTTTTATGTTCTAATGTAATGATATTGTTTTGCAAACAAAATATTTGCAAAGACACACGCAATAATTTCCAAGTATAACACTGACATTTCAAAAATGGCGGCGTGGGCTCAACACCACTGGGGTATTCTAATTGTAAACAAACGAGGAACTTGAGAGTTGATGAGTAAAAAGTGAGCGGTTTAAAGACAGTTTTCAACTTTTGATAGGTAGCTGATAGGTTTCAGGCCATTTCAACCACGCATTAAGAACTTACCTTGAAAATTGGATAGCGATAAAAAAAATGAAAATCAACTTTTTCTCAAATTTTGCCTCAAAATTGCTGTAGATGGATAGCAAATGATCTAACTAAGAAAATGAATACCAACAACCCTATGTTTATTTCAAAAATAAAAATTCTACAGGGGATTTTCAATTTTTATGGTGCCTTGCTGTTCGTTTTAAATCATTCAATTTATCTATTTGGGCTGTATTTTTATGCAATAACTACATCATTAACAATGATTTGTAAACAAAAATACAAAAATGATAGGATAAATGAAATGTTTTGATTACTTTTTCTCTGTGATTGCACTTGAGGAGTCTTGCTTGTTGAACTGGAAGTAGTCCGGCATGTGGGCGTGGTTACAAAGTGTTATCACGTCAGTGACGTGATATCATTTTAAAATATCGGACGGGTGTTATCGGTCAGATTTAATGCTAGTTGCATGATAAATCCCCATCTGGTATGCAAGAAAAACAATATCCGTCCCTGTAATGCTTGTACTGTCCGGTTAGGATGATTTTACAATGACGCAACAGAAGAGTCTACTTTTATCGTGTAAACACGTTTTCTTGCATACCCCTCGGGGAAAGTACTGGCGTATCCCAGCACGCGGAGGGAAGAGATAAGCCTATACTTTCCCTAGGGAAAGTACATCGCGGGCTTACTTGACATCATCCGAACTACTTTCGTGTATTCAACTCGTACCTGGAACACTTTATTTCCGAGATATGTTTCACGGCGGTTTATATGTGAAAGATAGCAATGTGTTTTCGTAAATGTAAACTAAGGTCTCATAAGAAAGCACACACTTTGATATTTTTCAAGTTAATGTAACAGGAATTTCATTTTTAGGAATGGTTCGAATTTTCAGGGTACGCAATAACGGTTCAAATTACGAAAATTGTTGGTAACGAATATCCATGTGGTTTAGAAGCGAGAGTTGATTGCAAAAGAAAATGGTGCTTTTTATGGTGTCTTCAGCAAGAGCATCAAATTTTAGAAATGTTTAGCAACAGAATCTATTCACATTTCAAAGAACATACCTGCATTCATACGTTTTTCAAAAGGTAGTTCGCGCTGTTCCTCTGTCAAAATCGAACTTTATCAGAATGATCTCAAACTTATAGCGATTATAACTGAAGTAATTGCCTTTACGAAAATATGGGTTTCATTTAATTTTGACGTCGGTAACCTAGCAACAAAGTGACGTTAAAACGCCACCTAGCGGTGTAGTCTTTATAAATGTCATATTGTGCGTTTTTCGTTATAACGTGGCTCCAATATATGGTAAAGTGAAAATTCAAAATGTGTTTTTGACAGAATGAAATTCTCTATCGATTGGTATATGGCATCATACACAGCTTAGCTGGCAGTGAGGTAAGTTGAGAGAAAATCGACGTCCAAACGACATCATACATGCTTTTTTCGACGTGAAATTTTATCCTAAAATATAAATATAGCCTAAACGCCCTGGTAAAAGTCTACCAAAAAATATCAACGTATTTAACAAACGTATATCTATAAAATTAGCGAAAAATAATTATACGTCTTCGACTTACTTTTTTCAGTATCGATACGTTTTTACGTCACTATATTCACTAAAACGATAGAAATACAACGTCAAAATACAATCTTGTTGTCGTCTGTTTACGTCAAAGTTTGTTATTCGATTTAAATATAGTCAAATTGCCCTGGTAGAAGTCTTTCAAAAATGAATATCGTATAAAACAAACATCAGTTTTTAAAATTAGCGAAAATAAATCATACCTATTCGGAGCACCTTTTCCAGTATCGACGCATTTTTCATATCATGTATTCATTACGATGAAAGAAATATAACGTTAATAACATCAGCGATTGGATTATTGTCAAAGTGAAATGTTTTATATTACAACACATATTATATAGATATCGTCAACATATGTGATAGTCATAATGAAGCACATTCGTGGAATAAATGTTCCTTTTAAATCACCCTTTTCCCGCAACAATCTGTTCTATCATCGGTGTGTTTGATCCTTGTGTAATTGTTGTCAGTTTTGGGGATAAAATTTTGCTGTTAAATGAAGATATTTCAAAAGAGATATGGAAGAAGTATGTAAAACAATCAACAACGCATCCATTTCAATTTCCATGTTTTGATTTCTTTCAAGCTAAATTTTTTCTTTTATCGTTTACAAAAAGTACAAAAATATTATGAGTTTGATCATAAGTTCATACACGTCTAAGGACAAACACCTAACATAATAAACAAACATCCTGTGCGCCATAGTATGTGAATTCTTGATATAATGATAAATAAAAAAAAATAAACACTTAAAATAGTATCAGAAATTTGAGACACTGTATCATTCTATTCGAATAAATGTTTTAAATTTTAGATAATGACAAAATTCTCTGCGAGTTAGATATCCGGACGTGAAAGTTTTCTAACTTTTGTCTCACACACCTAAATACTAGTAGTCGGACGACGATTTCCAATGAAACGACACGTGCGTGAAACATATGAATATAAAATAATGTCGTAGATAATGTCAATAATTCCTGTTGTATTATTTATATACTAGTAGGCAGAGTATGTTCATAGAACGTATGTAATGAATCACCGACTTTGCGAAAATTCTTAATTCTTTGTCTTAGCAGACTGCTTAAACCATCAATACCATGTCGGTCATATGTCTGTTTAATATGCTGAGCATTTAAACCACTGCCAGCAAGATTTTTAGAACAACATTTCGAAATAACTTTTTTCTCAATCAACTGTGAGTATGATGATAGGTTCTGCTTTTCATTGCTAAGTCTCTGCAATTTAACTGCGACTTCTGTTGCGCTGAACACTTGCAGCTTTGTTTCTACATCTTGGATATTACTCAATAGTTCTACTAAAGTAGAAACATCGGAGACTGCGTCATGCGCGGTGTAGTTTTTCTTTAGTAACTGTTGTACTAAATATTCTTGTTTGTGATTTTGTAGCCCGGGATAAGTTGCCCTAAACAACTTTAGGCTGTCTGCAAAACCGCCTACATCAGGAAACGGCATCTCAGTCTGGCTTTGGTATGAATATACAAGTACCTTTGAATCGAAATGAACATTGTGTGCTACGAGAACTGGATTGTTGTATTTCTCAAGCCACAGCTGGAAGCTTTCCAGTGCTCTATTAAGCCTCTTCGCAGTAACCGGCAAGTGATGATGGAAAAGCACATTACCGTGTAACTCTATTCCGGTCAGTTTGGATACGGCTGTCGGTATATATCCACTTTTCGGCAGGATATAACTCGAAAATTCATCACCTGATGTCAGATGCTTGGCTGCAATCTGAATAATGTTGGTGTCGTGTGCTGAAATGTTAAAAGAAATGCATTAGTTTGTATCGAGCTTCAAAATAAGGTGGGACATATATTACTTTACCGAGCGAAAGGGACACTCGTGAAAAACAAGAACGGTCAGGTTTATACATGTCCAGTTAACGTTAGTATAAGTAAATTGATATTGTTTTATAGATGCGTGGGAGCATTCTTTATTTTCTTACGGTTAAAATTGTTTATATATTCTTAAACAAGATTCTTTTAATAAAACTATTTAACTTTTACCTAGGCCGGTTGTTTCGAGGTCAAACACAATAATGCTATCTTTAACAGTATCACATTGACCGGAAGGGCGTTGTTCAAGTAAAAGGGGTTCAGGGATAATTTCGAGGTCCGTCACAGATTCATTTGCCTCTATACCGGTTTGGTAAGTTATACCCTCATGTACTTCATTCACTGCTTCGTTAGATAACCTTTCTTCCTGTTGAAAAATATATATATTACGAATTTGTCACAATAAAATAATTTTGTTACACACTGTATCCAGTCGGCTCAACATGAACGATAATATTTGCATTTAGACTTTTCTCACTGCTTAAAGTACCTTGTTTAGTACTAGAGCTATATCTTCCGCCAGAATCTGCGAACTTGTCGCTTAGAAAGACATGGTCGGTTGCAGGGTTCGAATTCATGATCGTCAATCAATGAGAGCAAATCACCGACTACAGCCGCTCGACAATGAAAGCCGATCTTTTGTTAGATTGATACCTTTCGATTAAATTAAACAATCAGGTTAATTGGGATATTGTTGGCCATGAATAGAAAAAACATAGAGTGTTACTATACCTTCAGTTTTAGTCTCCGCCTTTTACCATCAATCGAAGCATGTCGTTTTGCATTTCTGTCTCTCTGAAAGTCAAGGGCAAGTGTTCGTTTTTCGGTAAATTTACCTGGTGACAGTCCACATTTTTCATTAACCTAAAATGTGTAAACAATTTAAAAATCGCTATGCAAGGACACATGTTGCTTTTTATACGTTATTTATGTTCAACATATTGAAAGGATAACACACAAAAAAGACTTGTAGAAACACACTGCAATTTGTTCTTCGGGTAATTTAACAGAATGTCTTCATTTTTATAAAACATTTTATAACCGGAAAATTCGATATATCAGTGATGCAGTAGCTGTTGTTTGAACTTGCACCAGTATAGATAAAAAAACAAAAAAAAAAAAAAAAAAAAACCCCACAAAAAAAAAACCCCCCCCCAAAAAAACCCCCCCCCCCCCCCAAAAAACCACCCCCCAACAAAAAAAAAAAAAAAAAAAAAAAAACAAAAAAAAAAAAAAAAAAAAAAAAAAAAAAAAAAAAAAAAAAAAAAAAAAAAAAAAAAAAAAAAAAAAAAAAAAAAAAAAAAAAAAAAAAAAATAAGCCTTATGTATGTACAGTAAGACCTGTGTTGAAAACCACCGGCGATTGAAGCGCCTCGAGTGAATATAGATTGAAAAAAATGTAAAGTACTTTTCATCCATAGCAGAACCAAAACGTAATTAATTAATTAATAATTCTGTGAATAAATACGTTACAGTTGTTTTAGTAGTGAACGAAAAATATATTTACCTTCAAAACATATTTGTGTCCATTATTTTTTTGTGATACTGCAGCGGAGACTCTAAAGTCCAAGCTTTCAGAGCTTGAATAGTGCTGAGACTTTGGTGCCTTTTTGGCAATCAGCTGATTTAGATTTTCATTTGAATTCGAAGTTGCAACTTTTGAAAGTTTTTCGGCCATAACATCTGTTGTATACGTAGAAACTAAACAACTTAAGTCCTCTCGCAAATTATCATCTTGCAGATCTTTTCCATTTGGGAGACTTGAATGCGCATAAGCATCTTTTTTCACATGCCAACGACACCACTGTGGATTACACAGTTCGTGTTCCCCATATGCGTGCGGGACAATCGCAGAAATATTCTTCTTAACACCTTCTTCGTTCTTACTGTTCTGCGTCACAGCATATGAAAAGCTTTTTTTAAGATAATTTATCACAGACACAGACAAGTTTTTTGTGTTTTGTTTTCAACCGATATAGTTGGTTGGTCATATTTTTGACAACATGATTTTTGTCACTGCACTTTATCAAGTCGGGCAAAAGGGACCGTTTTACTTTAGTATACGTTGCAGTATCATCATCCATTGTAATTTTTTTAACAGCAAATCCACTGTCCATCAATTTCTTAAGACAGGTGACTGTTAAGTGAGGTTCCATACCTTTTGCTGATCCACTCCAGTTTCGCCGACAAGAGTGCATTCTTGAACGCATACCCTTGCTTTTAGCAGATTTACATATACGGAATGACTTTTTGGCGACCGCAAAACTGACGCATTTCTTCGTTGAGCGACCTACCATTGTAACGTGACCTGAAAAGTAAAAAGGGAGTTTTTTTATCATTTCTACAAATTTTCATAACTTTCCTAATACAGCACGCAAATCTATAATGTTGTACTAGATCACAGAAACAATTTTCTGCAACGGACATGCCGTTAGGATTTATAAATATACAATATACTATAAAGTCTAACAGCTATGAGTTCCTGTAAAATGATGGAGAATAGAAAGAGAGTAAGTTGTCTGCTTATTACACATAATATGGGACATTATACATGAGCAATGCATACCTGACAAGCTGTTGTGGCTCAGTCCTGTACCCCTCCGTTGCCAGCCACCATCGCTCGAAACAGACGGTACTTGCACTGGTCTAAAATTAACAAGTTCAATACATGTTCTATAAACAACGCATATGTATGAAGTCAGTATAGCAAATGTTATATTGTCTAACTGCATGTAAATTACTGACAAAAATCAGTTCAAGATGTGACTTATAACCGTTAGCGGGGTTGTTTTCTTTCTGTAAATATGTCTGATAATCTTGATATAATATACAACGAGTTATAATTAAAGCTTTACTTAGTTAATACCTACTTGTAGGTATTGTATATGAAAGAGCGATACAAAATCTTTTTAAATGAATTACATGCATTTATTCCTGGGACGAGACAGATCCGGTAAATACTTTTTTTACGCTCTAAACAGTATGTCATGCAAAATAATGAAATTACGTTTGTCTGTTGGGCGTTTCCTCACAAAACGACAACTCTTCTTGGATAGCTTCGTCACATGAATTTTCTGCAACCTCCTCAAACGCACGTCCGATTTCACGTTCTCTTCGTTTTAATGTGGAATGGTGAGCAGTTGGCAAATTCAACTCATACAAGATATTGTTCACTTGCATTTCACCAACTCCGGCATTCAGCATAGCTAAAATAAAAGCAGTTTCAGTAATCGCGATCTTTTAAAAAAAAATCAATTTTGATGTTTTCACTGAATACTTATGGACACAACGCACTCCTCCTTAGACAGACAGAAATTATTTTCTTAAAGGGTAGCGGTGGTTTAGATGTTAAAGTTTCTGCCGCTCATCCTGGAGGTTACGAACTCAAGCCCAATTGTTCGAATAATTTAGTACGAATAGATGAAGATATATCAAGAAGCAAAGGAAAAGATAACATGTTGTCACAATATCCGGTTTTGTCATGCGAGAATTTGTAGCTTTTCTCCATACATGTTATAATAGACGCATGCAACTGTACATGTGTAATTCATTGACGTATACTGTGTCTGTAAATAGAGTCATTGCAGAAGTGAATTCATTGCGAGGCTCAATCTTACTGCAGAGGTAGTATACAAACAGAACTGACTGTAAAGAGAAAAGTTGATAGTAAATACTAAAGATTGTAGTCAGTTGACACACTGTTCATTTATCAACATATTATTAGTACATATGATTTGTTTATAGATCTAGTATGAATTATTTCAAAATGTACCTGCAGCAACTTTCGTATTCACATCAAAACATCTAACTGGATTGTTCAGTCCTCCATTTGCAGCATGTCGTTTACCAGTCGGAACTGTACACGTGATGCCGCAGTTCTGGCAAATGATTCCTAAGATAGAACCCAGTCCCTGTCTAGTTTCACTGACGACATCTAAAGTAGTACATTTAACCGATTACTACATTTTTTACATTCTCTTAAGTTTTCAAGTAACACTGGAAACTCGACAATTCTCCTTCCATTCAACAATTCGCATGTATTTTCAGTTATGTTAATATCTGTCTTGTCCCAAACGTGCAAGTTCGATAACCGCGATGCACTTTTGTGTGATTGGAACCGGCCTTTTACCCGCACCCGCATTATGGAATTCGCTTGTTTTGAATAAAAATACGTCATTTACGTCATTTCCGTCAATGTGTACGTCAGATTCGCGTATTTTTGCTGTTAGCAAAAGCTTCGTGTATTTTTTATTTATATTTTAAGGTATCATTGTATACATGTTTAATAAGTAAAGTTTCTTATCTCATTGAATAACAATTTCGGTAGTAGATTTAATCTTTTTAACAATTTCAATTTATAGACGCATTTTTTGTCTTTGTCAAAGAGATAACAAAAGACACAGGTATCTTCGGATTATATAAAACAATAATCTTATGAAGACTCAACGGTGCCAGTTTGAAACTTAAAAGTATATGGGGACGTATTGTTTCCTTGCAAAATTATCGACGTTATAGCTGTCATATATAGGTAGACGAAAATGCGTCAATACTGAGAAAAGTAAGTCGAAGAGGTATGGATTTTTTTCAATATTTCTACAAATTGATGTTAATGGTATACAATATTAATTTTTGGAAGACTTCTACCAGGGCGTTTGGACATTATTTACATAAAATGGAAAAAATAAGTAAATACAGTTTGTCCCTTCTGAGGTTTGGACGTCGATTTTCTACAAATATGGTGTGTGGGCAAAGTTATAATAAATAGTTTCGTACGCATGCTACTAGCATATCTTAACCCCTCCATATAACATTTTAAATTTTTGTGCTACGATAATTTATAGCAAAGATATCAAGAAAAATGTTAAACCTGTAGTGATATTACCGTGTGCCGATAGGTGGCGTTTTAACGTCACTTTGTTGCTAGGTTACCGACGTCAAAATTAAATGAAACCCATATTTTCGTAAAGGCAATTACTTCAGTTATAATCGCTATAAGTTTGAGATCGTTCTGATAAAGTTCGATTTTGACAGAGGAACAGCGCGAACTACCTTAAGTCAAAGTCGATGGTATAGTCGCATTAATCAAGTAAATTGGACGTGCGTCAGGAGAATTTCTGTTTAGTTTTTAATCAATATTTTTTTGTTTCACAACGTAAATAAAGTACAGTTTTCGATGCGATCAAGCACTATGATTTTAGCGCTAGATACATAAACAGTGGTTAATTCACGTGTGAAGCTACCACATTTCCTACGCAAAGGGGTTCCATACGGGGAATTATATTTAATCAACATCCTCGGGAAAGCGGGGGGAAATCGGAACCTCGCTTCGCTCGGTTCCTCCTATCCCCCCGCTTTCCCTCTGGTCGGAACAACCCAGTCTTCCACAGCAGGCCATGTAAAATCCTCATAATCTTATTACAAGGGAGGGCACTAGGCGTAATTAATGTCAATATTATGTTTTCTTTTATGCTTTTCAGTGAAATACTGAAATATATCGGTGAAATAAAATTGGTATTTCACTGTTTCAAAGCAGTGAAAATATCATTTTTATTTTCACTGTTTTTGCTGAACTACTTTTTAACCACATTCTTAACAAAAGTCCCATAATTTCACACCCAGAATCTCCAGCTCGTCCTCCATACAAAAGTATCATACACATGATTGACAGTGAGTAATTAATTACGCTAAAATACTTAGCTTTATCCAATTTCTCACTAATGAAATATATATTTCCCCTCATTTATCGGTGATAGAACATAAAATCGAAAAATGGCTGTATTTTTTTTATTTTTGATATAAACATAGGGTTGTTGGTATTCATTTTCTTAGTTAGATCAGTTTCTATCCATCTATAGCAATTTTGAATCAAATTTGAGAAAAAGTTGATTTTCTTTTTTTTTCACCACCATTCAATTTTCACAGTATTGTCTTAATACTTGTATGATCATGGTCTGAAGCCTATAAGTCACCTATAAAAAGTGGAAAACTACCTCTACAGTCGCTCATTATTCACAAATGCATGAAATTGTGACAAATTTTGCACTTAGGTCAGCCCTGGACCGAGCATTTTTTAATGAATGAACAGATGATTGAGTATTACTCCACGATTCATGGTGTGACGAAGTGCAGACTTATTTAATAAAAAAATCAATTGAGGCCTATTGATGTTTCAATTACGTTGTATGATAAAGATAGATATGACTTCTTAAATACTTTTATCTGAAATAATCAAAATATTTTGAACTACTTTTGTTGCGTTTTCAGTAATGATGGTAGTAATCATTCTGGGGTTCTCCATGGGGAATAAGAAATGCTATAATTCCAAATTTTACTGAATATTTTGCCAAAAAACATAAAATAAAAAGAAAATTTGTTTGTTTCAGTGAAATATTGATTTTATTTCACCCGTGAACACCAAACAAATGACATTTTCACTCGTGGCTACGCCACTCGTGAAAATATCAAAGTTTGGTGTTCACTTGTGAAATAAAATCGATATTTCACTGAAACAAACAAATATCCTCTATATATTGTACATTATATACAGTCGCTGTCACTTTAGTACAGTAGGTAACGACCCTGGTTCCTGGTTATTTTGATTGTGTCGAACAGGAGTTCATATAGGGACATATGTACATTCATATTTTTACTCTCGTTTTTCAGTAAGATAGTTTTAATTTATTTCTTCTTTTTTTCCGAAGATGTTCATCGGGCATGCAAAAGAATCGGGGGATGTCACTGCAATGGGACGCATTCTGTATCTTGCAATATCTCCAAAACTTAAAATAATGTAGCAATTTTACAATCTGTCCGTCCCAAATTTTGCATATCAATGACCTTTGTGCTTTTAAGAAAATAGCTTGAATCCCAAAGAAAAATACTAACCTTTACCTAACCAGTTAACAGTCTTGTCTCCTGACAAGGTTCGTCAAACCAAAACCCTAATGTCAATTCATTTATCATTAACTTGGAGTATAAATTATAAAGTCTAGCCACCAAAACATATTTTATACTATGTAAATTGTTATAACGTATATATACTTTTTTATTGAAAAGATAATTTCTAGAACGGCACCAGCTATCCCTGTTCTCACTATTTCCACTTCGAAGGCAAACTGATTTTACAGGTTGACATTTTAGAGTTGTCCACCTTCTACCTCTCACTGCGATGTCTATTTATCTCTGGATACTGCCAACCCCTCTCGCGAGAGTTATAGGCAGTCGACGTGCACATCCCCAAGAAATTCTTTGGGCACAAGATAATCCAATATTTAAATGTATTTATGATTTTACACGATAGGATTAAGTTTAACAAGAACCGTCTCATAACAGCACGCTCGACTTTTCGAGGGCTTGTCAAGAAAATGGGTTTTTGTCTACGAATAGGTATACTGTGCAAGCATTTAGGTGAAACTTATAAAACAACAAGAGCTGACACTCATAAGTGACGAATGCCCCCGAGGTGGTGATGCTTGAATAAGGTTCTTGTGCATTGCACTACTATTCATTGCCAAAATTACTCGTATTCATAGTTTGGTATAAAATCATTGGTCATTGAAGTAAGGTGATCTGACAGAAAATATACAGAAAGAAGGGCAGATAATTCACAAATACGGCAATAAAGGGTTATGGTTCTTGGGCACTGCACTTCCTTTAAATGTCCTCTCTCACTGTATCCAATTTAAATGAATTTCCTTTGGCACTTAAAGAGTAATGCTCTGGACAAGAAACTATAAGAAAGGGGGAATAATTAAAAAAATAGGCATATTAAAGTTATGGTTCTTGTATATTGCACTTCCTCTCATTGTGATATATCACTGTATGATATATTCCCTTTCATATTTTTGGAGTTAAATGTATGCTCCGGACAAGAAAATTCAATAAATAGAGGATAATTGTTGGTTTGATGTAAGATCACGATATAATTTCACCGAGTGGGCACTAAAAGTGATATTTTCACGAGTGGCGCAGCCAGGGGTGAAAATAACTACTTTTGGTGTTCACGAGTGAAATTATCGTGATATGACATCGATACCAATAATTTTTCTGTTTATTTTATCTTTAAAACTCTATTTTTGTTGAGTTTGTTTCAATAAAATATTGAAAATCGCGGGAAACGTCATCAGAAAGCAAAACATTTATGACGTCATTTTAACGACGTCATCGACGTATGGTTTCCAACATTCTTTACGCTCGGTTTACTTTTTGATGTTAATCCGGGTAGAAGATTTTGATAATTTCACTGAGTGAACAGTGAGTTTATCAGAATATAATTCACCGTTATATTTCGATAAACCACCGAAAAACATAAAATAAAACGAGATAATTAAAAAATAAGGCTATATAGGGTTATGGTTTTTTGGCACTGCACTTCCTTTAAATGTCCTCTCTCACTGTATCCAATTTAAATGAATTTCCTTTGGCACTTAAAGAGTAATGCTCTGGACAAGAAACTATAAGAAAGGGGGAATAATTAAAAAAATGGGCATATTAAAGTTATGGTTCTTGTATATTGCACTTCCTCTCATTGTGATATATCACTGTATGATATATTCCCTTTCATATTTTTGGAGTTAAATGTATGCTCCGGACAAGAAAATTCAATAAATAGAGGATAATTGTTGGTTTGATGTAAGATCACGATATAATTTCACCGAGTGGGCACTAAAAGTGATATTTTCACGAGTGGCGCAGCCAGGAGTGAAAATAACTACTTTTGGTGTTCACGAGTGAAATTATCGTGATATGACATCGATACCAATAATTTTTCTGTTTATTTTATCTTTAAAACTCTATTTTTGTTGAGTTTGTTTCAATAAAATATTGAAAATCGCGGGAAACGTCATCAGAAAGCAAAACATTTATGACGTCATTTTAACGACGTCATCGACGTATGGTTTCCAACATTCTTTACGCTCGGTTTACTTTTTGATGTTAATCCGGGTAGAAGATTTTGATAATTTCACTGAGTGAACAGTGAGTTTATCAGAATATAATTCACCGTTATATTTCGATAAACCACCGAAAAACATAAAATAAAACGAGATAATTAAAAAATAAGGCTATATAGGGTTATGGTTTTTTGGCACTGCTCTTCACCTTAATGTCCTCTCTCATTGTATTAAATTTGAACAAATTTTCTTCCGAACTTTTAGAGTTAAGGTCCGGATAAGAAAATGTAACAAAGGAAGATAATTAAAAAACTAGATGGGTTTTCAGTAGAACACTTGTGTCGCCCTCTTACACTTTGTCAGAATAACCAAAAGGTTTACAAGACAACATGCTTAACTATTCAAGGCATATCTTTCCAAAGCAACTGTTATTAAAATATAAAACAAAAAACAATTGGCTTTTTTCATGTTTTACTTTTTTGGGGGATCTAGCATTTCACAAAGCAACCCAAAAAATTATGAACTTTGTTGTAAATCAAAAGCTACTAATCAAATATGACCCTGACCTACACAATTTGGTCATCACGACCATTTGTCATAAGCAATACAATTTGAAAGTTTGATGAAGAAATCTTAAGAAATGGCAAAGTTATAGCCAACGTTAAGTTTGCAAAAGGGGTATAACTCTGTCAAATATGACCTTGACCTACAGCATTGGCGGCATCACGACCCTTTTGTCATGAGCAATACAATTTGAAAGTTTGATGAAGAAATCTTAAGAAATGGCAAAAAGTTATAGCCAACGTTAAGTTTTTATGACGGACGACAAAGCAATCCCTATGAACGCCTTTTCTCCAAAAGGGCGACACAATAAAGCAAAATAGAGTTATGGTTCTTGCACACTTCACTTCCTCTCATTGTGCTCTATCACTGTTTGAAGTTTCAAGTCCCTTTACTACTTTAATAAGGTCAAAAAAATAAAAAATTATCGAAAATTTTCTTGGGGTGGGTTAGGGTAGACTTAGGAGTAGGGGTTGGATGGGGTGTGGGGAGAGGTAGAGGGGGTACATTATGACCATGTTGTCATAAGCAATACAAATTGAAAGTTTGACGGAGAACTATTAAGAAATGACAAAATTATAGCCAACTTCGGTTATCTTGAAAAAATCTAAGCGCAAAAATGGGCATAACTTTGTCATATGTGACCTTGACCAAGATTTTGGCTGCATCACAACCCTGTTGTCATAAGCAAAACAATTTCAAAGTTTGAGCAATAAATATTAAGAAATGGCACAGTAATAGCTACGGTTAAGTTTTTGTGACAAAATCAGTACAAAAAGGGACATAACTATGCAAATATGGTTGACAGAGTTATGTGACATGTTGCACATGTCTATATTGCCATTACAAACAAGTATGCCAAGTTTGAGGTAAATATAATTGATGGTATAGAAGATATTAGCATTCATCAAAAACTTTAACCAATGCAGTCGCCGACGCCGGGGCGAATGCAATAGCCTCCCGTATTCTTCGAATAGTCGAGCTAAAACTGATGCTTATGCATGTTTAAGTTTAAACATTGCGGTGAAATTTTTCATAAACCTTTAGGTTTTCAGGTAAAGTGATATTTAATTTTTCCTTTTAGAGTGAAAAGGTTTTGGGTTGAACGAGATGAACTGTGTATTATGGGCTGGTTGAACCCAATACTGAAAGAAACTTTCCACCAAGTATTGAGCTCATTAAAATTAGGCGTGAAGGTGTGACAGTTATAAAATGTCAGATGTATCTATGAAAGGGGTCACACTGCAATGCCAAATTAATAAGGCTACAGATATCCCATGGGGTGGTGATATGGTCGAGTGATTAACGCTCTGGACTACCAATCCTGAGGTCCCTGGTTCGAATCCCGGCCAGGAAACTGGAAATTACAGAAACGCTTTTCAGTGTTTCCCACCCTTCTACAGATGAACTGGTCAGAAACCCAGATGTAGTCTCAGTTAAAACGTAATCTTTAGACCCGTTCTGTCAAGCATATAAACTTGGTACGCTGAAGTTGTTTTATCTAGTGAAAGAACCCAGGGGTCTATTCGCAAGTGCCAGGGTCTGTTCCCAAGAGCCAGAGTCTGGTACCGGATACCCTTGTATCTGAACATGTTTCTTTTCAATCTGCGCCAGTCAGGAGTCTTGGCAAGTTAACCCAGGGAGATATCAGGTTCGGCCTGGACTATCAAACAATCAAAGGGGGGAAAAATATATCCCAAGATAGGGCCTGTAATAGACCTTTCTGACTTAAACGTAATTCGTAAATGTAATACTTATACTTTTTTATGCTATTTATGCAAGAATAGCACTAACGAACGTTTTTTCGTGTTATAACACCTGCAGAAACCCTCGGGATATGTTGGTGCCCTCGCCCTAACGGGCTCGGGCACCAACCATCCCTCGTGATTCTGCAGATGTTATAACACGAAAAAACGTGCGTTAACCCTACACAACTACCAACTTCAAGTTCTGTTTTTGGCGGGCGTTAATTTTTGCTTTATTGATTGTGCCAAATAAAACAACGCAAATATAAATCGCTGCAGTACAACGCCAATATGTTACATTAAGGTATAAAATACAAAGGAAGACCATGGCTGCATCATGATATGATATCTTTTAAATTCAGAGATATCTCTAAGTTAAGAGATATCTTTCTTTTAATACAGATATCTCTCAGGCTTTGAAAGACATATCCCGATACTAAAGAGTTATCTCTGTAACGTACAGAGATATCTCACCTACATCAGAAGATCTCTCTGAAAATAAATATCTGTTTGAAGAAAACAGAGATATCTCTTAAACTTAGAGCGATATCTCGGTTACTTTAGAGATATCTCTCAAAAGTAGAAAGATATCTCTCAAAAGATGTTAAATAGATATCTTTGTAGATATCACTTAAAGTCCAGGAGACTTTTTTTCTGTGATACAAAGACGTCTCTTAGCGTGAAAGAGATATCTCTATCAAAACGAATGATATCTCTTTAAAATAATAGATATATATCTTTTTGGAATAAATAGTAAATGGCTTGCGATTCTCACAAAATTTAACAGCTATTGTGATAACCTTACGCCAGAAGAGGGGTAGTCGATTTAAGCATCTAATATCCCTAGAAGTTTCTGTCCGCGATACGCCTTAAAGGATATTTTGGCGGTTGTTGCGATTTCTACATATATTCGAAACAGGTGAAACTATTTTGCACCGCATATTTACAGCATTATACAGTATGTAAAAATCATTTTAGTCATGTAGGGCGTTTCTGATTTAGCTATGTACATACATGTAATATTCTACGCTTGATCTGCACGAAATTCACGATTTTTACAAGTATGTGCACAACACCACAGTGATACGAAGTAGTGCTCGCTGAATTCTGTATACTTGTACCGAACCAGTAATCTTTTAATTTCTGTATTTTATAAATAATTTGCACTAGTTCAATTGAGGTAGTGTTTTCTTTCATTTTTTAATGGACGTAAGCAGAATACATCTTCTTTTTGCAGTGCTCGTTCATAAAAAAAAAAACAATTTAATTTTCGGTGACTAGCAGACTTTCTCAACACTCTGTTGATCAGAAAGTCATATATTGATAAAAATCATAAGTTTCCCTTGTAAACTCCGTTGTTCTGTATAAGGATTGTGCAAGTTCGGCTACTATGTCAATGGTAGGCACTGCAAATGCAGGCATTGAAATCCGTATAATGTTGCACATAATTTATCGAATATTTTCGCATAATATACATTGCCTATGGTAAATCAGTGGCGACTGAGACAAGTATTATCCAGCAGTTAGTGCAAAGATGACAGATTGCACAACATACTTCATCCTATGAATGAGCCAAATGGTCTGTTTCATTTTTGTAACTGTCACTAACAGGAACTTCCATGTCATACGTATTTAATTTGTGTTTGTTGATAAAGATGGTATTGTATGTAAAGCGAGTCGGGATTTCCGGGCTGTCTTAATGATGCGCAATAGTCCAAGCTGATGACAGAAGTTTATATTTTCATATGCATGTGTCCCACCGAAAGAAAATTCATCCCCATCGACACCCTGTCAGATGTGACGGAAGAGAGACGAAAGTGTCGTAAGATTAACAGAATAGTTCTGAAATAATGAATAATGGTAGAGCACACTATAAGAAAGATTACCACAAGTCGAACAGTCGATAATCTCTATATGGCCCAATTCTTGACATTTCCTTCCTCAGGTAATTTACAGCTCATGTATTTAAGTCGCAAGCCCCTGTGGTATTTTATAATTTTATTCGTATCTCTTTAAGTACGAAGTGAGTTTCCGTTTACGTTTACGTTTCAGTTTAAGTTAGAAAGGTCTAATATTATATAGCTTGTAGTTGGAAATTCAAATGTTTATAAGCGAATAAACAGCTTGTACTTGTAAAAAATGACTGAAATGCTGTTGAAACGGGCGTTAACCTCGACGAACCCTGTCACTTTTAGCCAACATCGGAATTAGCCCAAACTATAATTTACATGTTATGAAATACATGTAGTTCCATTTTACAACCTTTCTCTAAAAACACAAAGTTTGAAAATTTATGATATTCAGATATCCAATCTACGTGTCCTCTTGTATATTGGATATTTAGATTGTTAAACCTAAAGCATGGGGAACTTTACAAAACACAAAGCACACAGCGAACCTCAAAGGGGTTTATTTTAACTGGCCAATATCCTTAACATGTATATTGGTAATTTCATGCACGTATATTTTAAACTGTATTTTAGTTGCAAATCTGCACCCGATCTGGGCTGATTTTGACTTTTACATTCGAATGTCCAGTATCCGTTGATTGTACGTTAAAATGTAACGTGGACATTCAAATTTTCACTCCTAATATCTTCGCCGTAGCATCAAACTGACACTTAATAATAATGTATTTATTTATAAGTCCTCATCATCAAAATTGCAGAAATGCGAATATCCGATGGGTTCATTCGAATGTCCAATATCTCCCGAATGTATATGTTAAAATGTACATTCAGTTTGGAAATCAGATTTCCAATCCCTATATCTTCGTCAGAGCACCAAACTGACTCTAAAACTTAAAAATAGTATTAACAAGAAAACTGTGATACAAAAGTATCACAGTGGGCCTTAGAACAGTGTCTTAACTTGACCTTTACATTCGAATGTCCAGTATCCGTTGATTGTACGTTAAAATGTACAGTGGACATTCAAATTTTCAATCCTAATATCTTCGCCAGAGTACCAAACTGACCGCCGTGGCGCAGTGGTAGCGCGTTCACCTCAGGATCGAAGGGCCCCGGGTTCGATCCTACCATCGCCAGTAGTGTCCTTAGGGGGTTGATTCCATCTGGAATGAGTCTCGAGAGCGATTAATATAAGTTGTAAGAACTTGCTTCGCAATCGAGAATAAATAAATTAGTATAAACTAACTTGATAAGTTATTGCCAGGTCCCCTTCCATTTTTGATTTTATTTTTCCTTTCGAGAGACAGCTTCCTACTTGTCTTTATTGAGCAAAAATGTTCCACATATTACAACTTTTATCTTATAGAAACTTAATATTTTTTAAAGCAATGACTATATTTCCAACAGTCCACTTTCTTGTTGAAAAAGAAATGTAACAGATGTTAAAGCGACTGCACTCCAGATGGACAAGTTATGATAAAAAAAAGAAAATTTTCAATTTCAAGAAAACAATTGTCATTACTGTATCAGGGGCATTGTATTATGATAACGTGACAAGTTTTCTAACAAAAGAAACAATTAAAATGTGTTGTTTTGCTTACTTTTATTGTAGAAAATATTACCCCGTGACTAACGGGGTGGGCTCTTTGGTATATCAATATTTTTAACTCGCATCCAATCAGCTGACTCCGTAGTGTAGTAGGTTAAGCCCCTGTAATATTTTTGTAAGCGCAAAGATCCGAGTTCAAAACCTGGCTCGGGTAAATATTTTTTTTCTGCCTTTATTTTTAGCTCTTACACAAAGAAAATAATCTTGATGTTGACAAATTGAATATATACTGATTTTACCAAAAAATTAAAATTTACTAAGAATTTGGAGTGCAGTCGCTTTAATGCCTGGCATCAAGACAGGGAAAATTCAGAAAACATCAAAAACTGGTGTAATGGTTAGTAAATACATGCTTAGGCAAAATATGCAACCATTCACACTGCACTCAGCAATCGAGTAAATATATTGTTTGTTGTTCAGTGACTGTACAATGATACTTCCGTTCAAAAACATAATGTATACAAGTTTTAAAAACTTGAGTCACGGTAACATAATGGATCCACTTTACCGGAAGATAACAGTATGTTTGACCTATACCGATGTTTTATACTTGCAGAACAATAAACTGAACTGTTCACTGCTTTCTAAACGTTTTACAGAGACGTATTAAATAATTTGACGTTTACATGAATAAAAATAATAACATAAATCTTATGACATTTCAAAGCTACACGTTGAACAATGATGTTAACCCGTTCTTTATCTTACTTTCTTAGGCGATTTTCATTCATTTCATAATATTTGTGCAAAGAACTATCCACTACTTCACTTACATAACCCGTCCGAACGAGCTAGCCAAACAATAACAAGACGAATTTTGATGCAAAGCATCAAAGACGCCGCGCATGTTGTTGGAGCATGACTTAAAGGAAGCAGATGCATTTCAGAATATATTAATAACTTGTGCAAATATAATTTACACACGGGGTCTAAATATTGTAGAAAAGAATATACTGCATGCCATTATAATGTGCAAAGTTTGGACAGCCTCGATGAAAGTTTCCATAAATGACTGGCCAAAATACCTCTTATAAATCGCACACGGTATTTTGACCCCTAAAGTAACTATCAGATTGACTGCATTGTGTCAGGGATCGTATATATAATCCTGCTGATTGTGCGTGCAGACGAAATCCACGTGATTTATAAATCCACGTGATTTATTCTGTCTTTACCATTGGTCGGTTGATAGCGATGCTTTACATAACTTTCACTGACTGTTTACAAATATGTTAAGGCCCTGTGTATTGCATAGTTGGGTAAACGTTTCTTTTTACAATGTCTACATTATACTTTAATATGTAGTAATTAAAATGGGTTTTCATTGATTTTTCACGTTGGCGCCATATGTATTTAAACTTCTAAATGTTTAAATGTTCGCAAAACATCTTCTTTTCCCTGAGCTTTGATGAATCTGATCGTAAGGTCCGTAATCAAAGCTATGAAAAAACCGTAGCCTTCAAATTTATGGAAAAGTTATTAAATATCCTTTGAAATGTTTTGAAATAACGATCGAAGACGTATGTATTTGGTATCGTATTGTTTTAATACAATTTATTGATGCATTACAGGGTTTTTATTCAAACATAATACATAGTTTTTATTTACAATAATGATGTTGGCTGCTCCCTATTCGACTACGCAACCCCATGGTACAAAATTGAAACTTATTCAATACTGGCGCCGCGTTCCAACGCGGCGCCAATAACTGTTCACTACTTTCTACACCTTTACAGAGACGTATTAGATCAGTTGAAGTTTACACTGAATAAAAAAATAAAAGCATCAATCTTTTGACATTTTTGAAGCTACACATTGAGCAATAATGTTAACCCGTTCTAAATATTACCTGCTTAGGCGATTTTCTTTAATTTCATAATATTTGTGCAAAAGAACTATTCACTTCTTGACTTACATAAACATTTCACGCGTCTTATCTCGTAGACTGTATCGTGATGTTACTAACTTCAAAAGCTTATCACTATGACCAGTCTAATAACGTAAAAAATGTCTGTGTCTCGATATTTTATCACTATTAACTATGGAAGGGAATCACCGCCATACGTCTATGGGTCTAGATGACATTCTTATTTATGAACACTACATGCTCATTTGTCTTCTTTCTTACATCTTACATGCATGTGACATCTCATGTGTCATTCTTACGAGTGCATGTTGTATGATGCTTATTTCATGTTTCTTTCTTCCACATGCATGTTATATACTTGTTATTTAGTAGTGTATGTTTGTGTTGATTACTTCTATGATTTCATTCATCTTACTTTTTTACCTTCAGTATTATATTCATGAATGTTGCATCCTCATCTGTCTTATTTACCGATACCTTGCATGTAATTATCTTCCCATGTGTATTTTTGGTTTTTTATTAAAATGCTACATTCTTCTTGTTTATGCATATTCTGTTGATAAATAAGGGATTTCGTGATAATATTAAGTGAAACTATGGTAGAAAGCATTTGTGGTCAAGAATTAAGACGAACCAAGTATGCACTAACAAGAATGGCATTAACACGAATACGGTAGGTCATATTATGATACCAGATGGCGCTTTAATAGAGCTTGGTCTAAAATCCGAAAAGAGCTCTTTTCGCAAAAAGAGAATTCCAAATACGAAAAGAGATTATTATTCTGTTACTGGTGAATAAAATGGATAAATAACACATATTAACGTGTGTGTCACAATTTTCGAATTGTAACAGATGTTTTGACTCATTTGAAATAGAATTATGTTGTATAAGGAAAAATGACGAAAGTCAGTCAGCCAGTCACCGTCCGTCCATCTGTCAGCCAATTTTAAACACTTTATTGCTAAAGATATAAATATTTTCAATACTGGTATAGTACTATCCATCTGCATCTAGGCCACACCACTGGGAGGCGCTCTGATCATGGCCCGCTCTAGTCCCCTAACTAAAAGAAAATCTGATCAGTTGAATACATAGATTTATTGAGTCGGTGTGCTGTATGTAAAAATGTCACATTGGGTGGCTGACGTTATTGTTTGACTGGCGTTGAATTATCCCCTTTGTCAGCGACACAAGTAGACACGGCACTGAATAAACAATTCCCATCACCCGTACTATCCGTACTATACAGTGCGACTTTCTTGGTAATAAAGTACTCTCTTAGTATTGCATTTGACACTGGACACTGCTCAAAAGCATCAAAGCGAATGTTCTTCACAAACAGCAACTCTGGGCGCACACCTTTTTTGTAATGCTAGTAACAAAGGGCATTGTCGCGAAATGGCAAATAGATCATGATCTGCACTAGTCACAAAGGCAGAATATTGTAGTCCACATTATCATTTTTTCCTATAAAAAACACATAGATATATATCAAGTTGTTCAATTTGTTCATCGCGCCTGGTCACAGCTGAAATTTCATTCTACAAAATCACCCTTCTCATTTTATACAGTTTAAAATTATATAATTTTTAAATTACCACCTAATACTTAGCGACGACATACAATCAATGTTTGTACTTTCTGTTTGTTGCAGGAACTGAATTATACGGATGGATGGACGGACGTACGGACGGACAGACAAAATATTTCGCGTAACAGTCACTCAAATACCGCGTTATCATGCAGGTCAGTGAGGTATGCTAGAAGATGGGATTGGTTATTGGGTATTCAATACAAGCTAGATTTGAATATCCAGCTAGAAATTAGTTGCGTTTTTGCATAAGTTAAGGGAATTACCTAGACTTATAAAAGTCTGTTGAGATTGAGAGGCCTTTTTTTTTCTTGAAGCCTTTTTCTCTTTTAAGAAAATATCTCTATCAAAAATTTGTCTGAATCAAAGCTCATGCACAGTTTTTCACTCATCGTGACATAGTTATTACATCGTCCTAGAAGTAATCAAACCACACATTCATAAACAATTTTCATTAAGATTGGGAGAGTCAAAGGAAGGAGAAATTGTGGAGATGTTGTAAAATGTTCAGATAAAACATGAGGACTCTAACGACTGATGCCAGTCTAGGCATTACCCAGTAAGCTTCGAATAACCAGCTAACTGGGAGTTGGATATTCGCAAAGAGTAAAGCCAATATCCAGCTAGATTAGAATACCCAGCCAACTGGTAGTTGGGTATTCGCAAAAAGTAAAGCGAATACCCAGCTACATTCAAATATCCAGACAGCTGTGAGTTGGGTATTCGCTACACGTAAGGCGAATACCTAGCTTATTTCGAATACCCAATCAGCTGGGAGTTGGGTATTCGAAAATCAAAAAAAGAATACCCAGCTAGCTTCGAATAACCAGCCAGCTGGGAGTTGGGTATTCCTGGGAAGATCTTCTTTTCGTACCAGCTCAAACTGCTTTTGCTCCCGGTTGAATGACATTTGAGGTAGTAGGAAAACATATAAACTTCCACTTCAAGGTCATGCGTTTAAAGATTGTCGTTATCTTAGGTTATATTAACCTACAACTTAAATGGATTGACTGTTTTATCAATTAACACATAATCAAATAAAAAAGTCCTCTTTTCGTATGTGAAATTCTCTTTTTGCGAAAAGGGCTCTTTTCGAATTTCAGCTATGGGATATTTTTCGTTCGTACGCGGTTATCTCCCTGGAATAAGAATTTAATTACTAAAATGACATGTTTGTTATTTTATACCACGTATATCTGCTACTTTTTCATGTCGGAGACTTCCAAGAATAGAGTAGTCAGTAGTACAAATGAAACATGTATTTGGAAGAAAGTAATATGCCTTTAGCAACATACAGCAAGCACTTGGAAGAACCGCATAACGGAGTAATCAGAAGTACAAGTGCATCATTACTAAGTAATCAGCACAATCACAATAGAAAATAGCAAATATATAACAGGCATGTGCAATAAAGATCCATGCAAGTGGAAGAAGGAACATGCATGTGGAAGAAAGAAACATGAAATTAGCATCATACAACACACACTAGTAAGAATGACACATGAGATGTCACGTGCGTGTAAGATGTAAGAAAGAAGACAAACGAGCATGTAATGTTCATAAATAAGAATGTCATCTAGACCCATAGACTTATGGCGGTGATTCCCTTCCATAATTAACCAGCGGTTTTGGAGATTAAGAGCACACAAGATTTTATTATGTCGAGCCCCTATGACCTTAACCTAGTGACCCGAAACATGGACCATGCACAACTAGGAATGATACTTATTACTTCTGTCAAATATCATTAAATTATGACCAGGGATTTAAGAGATTAAGAGCGGACACTAACTTACTATCTCGTGCCCCTGTGACCTTGACCTTTGACCTAGTGACCCGAAACATTGACCATGCACAACTAGGCATGAAACTTATCACTTCTGTAAAATATCATTAAATTGTGACCAGGGATTTTAAAGATTAAAAGCGCACAAAAGGTATCTATCTCGAGCCCCTTTGACCTTGACCTTTGACCAAGTGACCCGAAACATGGAGCAGGCACAATTAGGTATGGAAGTTATCATTCTGTGAAATATCATTAAATTCTGACCAGGAGTTTTAGAGATTTAGCGTCTACAAGATTTTACTATCTCAAGCCCCTGTGACCCTGACCTTTGACCTAGTATGCAATGATGTTGTATTTTTTGTATACTCTATTTACACGAGATTAAATTACTGAAAACTCACAACTAAATGAAAATGAATCACAGGATTAGGCCTGTATCAACGAGAAACAATATGTTAGTTGCCGTGTCAAAGCTAAAAAAAATGTGATTTTCCTCTAGTTTTAATTCTCAAGTTTCAGTTTTTCCATGTCTGACTGCTCATCATTCTTTCTATCTAACATTTGATCAAGAAAATCTTCCGCAAAGCGCAATATTTTCCGAAGCGCCAACAAAGCCAAGATGCTGTTGTTTTCTTCCAGCTCCTCCTCATTTTCATAATTCTTTACCGGAAGTACATTTGATCGTGGTAGTCCGAGAAGTTGCGAAGCCTTTTCGACATGTTGCTCTACAATAGGGTTACAAAAGACCAATGACACGTCGTTCTCGACATCTTTACAGAGCTTGTCTATCTTCGTCAGGAGAACGATTTGTGGAATTCCTCAAATATGATGTCAACTGATGAAATTATATTTATTAGTATGTAGGCCTAGTGGTAAACATATGTTTCATGAATAAAAAATATTCAACTAGTTTTATTACCATAAATAAGTCATCCAAAAAGCTATATTATAGGCCTATTACTATTTCATGATGCAACTTTGCATGTCATCGAAGGAAAACTAAGTCAAATAAGCATTGATACAGGTAACAAAAAATGTATTGTGAAATAAGATGAAGTTAATAGCCTACGTTAAAATTAAACTTAACGGATGATGTAAAGGGGACATTGTGTAACTATATATACTTTTACCAAATTTAACGGTACACGGATACCTTTTAGGTTCATCAGATCCTGAAAACCTTTCATTTTCTCTATTATTTTCGTCGACATCACTTCCAGTGTAGTAGCGTCCAGAACAAACACAACACAGTGGACGGTATCATTAGCAGTAGGAGAGGACTTGAATCCGGGAGTTTTAAGAGTGATAGGAGAGGTTGGGTTGAACTGAAACAAAACAGTGACAACAAGTAAAATTGAAGGCTTACTCAATAATTTGCACCCGTTAGAAAGATAGATTTCTGCCAAAGTGATTTATAGTTCCAAAAATCGATTGTTGCCTCCCCTGTCTAATACCTATATTCAGTATCAGAGCAATTAAGGGCTCTGTTTTCTTGCATATCGGATCGGCATTTCCGTTGTTCTTACCCACGCCGGAAAAATAAGTCTGGTGGGAGCTCTTACTTACAGTTGTGCATGCTATTTACTGTAGGTAAAATTGACGTACTGAACAATTTTTTAAAATCAGTTTTCCTTTTCTGCTAAAAAACAAACTGATACATTTTCTTGTTTCTCTCGTCTGTGGAGTTCATTATTCTATAAAACCGTGCTAATTAGAGTGTTATTTGCGCTAGTAGTCTTAGTCGCAGTTAGTTTCGGTTTAATTAAACATGCTCATACTAGACAGTAACGATAAGCAGTAACAGTGATATACTAACAGCGCACTTGGTACCCATCCGTCATACTGATTCGCATAGCATGGTGTATTGAAATGTGAAAATATACCCATGGTTCTAGAATAATTCATTTGAAACTTTAACTAAATACACGGCATATCTACAAAGAGGCATACTGGAAAGATAAATAAAACATTGTGTTTCTATTATCATTTGCAGTTTCAACGACTGTTTCACAAAGCTTTCCGCTTAACCCTCGTGCATGCATACGGATGTATCATCAATACTTTACTGAAACTGTTTGCATACACTGTTTGTGAAGCTGTACACTTTTTTTTACCAAAACATGCGTCTAGAAAATAAATACAAAGCCCCAAGAACTGAGTTTCCTGATTCCACTATATTCATAATACTAATCGCTCTTCCTTAGTGAAGTTAACTGACCTGATAATAGTTTGGAACGTTGCCGTCTAACAGATAGTTACACTCAAGCACATCTAGGCCCTGCGATTCTTCTAAACCACGGGTGTCACATAACCGGAAGTTCAATGGTGATCCTGACTTCATCTTTACCTTGTATGGTGTATACTGCACAGGCAACAACACAATAAACTCTCTAATATCACAAAAATATTAACAGCCTATTTCATTTGGCATTGATTACGAAGGTTACAGAAATTGTATAGACTTCAAATTCCTGGAAAATCATATGCAGAACTAGAATTCCTGATAGCTGTAATTTGCTTTGTAAACTGCCCGCCTGTAGAAATGACCAAAATACGGCTGAAACCGGCGTTAAACTCATACAATAACTACAACAACAATGACGAGTATTTATCATACGGTTCATCAGAAGTCTTTTTAGTTCAACAATGCCTGGAGCGAGGTGTAATCATTTCCATACTTTTACTATATGGCCGCTAAGCCTATGCTTGTTTACCAAAAGAAAATGATTGTTTATACCTTGCATTCATACTATTTCGTTATGAGTATTTCGCACTTAGTGAGCGAAAACACAGATTCCTTGTTAACACATAATAAAGACGTATAATAATTAAAATGTTTTGAGAGAGCCAGCTGAACTTGAACACTTATTATAATATTTTAGACACTTTTATATGACATTTCAAATACAAATGTACATACAACATAACATGTAAAAACAGACAGAAAAAGTACAGCGCGTAAAAATACAAAATCCTTACAGCTGTTGTGAGACTTTGCTCTGCACTACCGCTGCATGCTTTTTGTGTAATACGGCCCCGGAATACTGAGTTGATGGAATTGTAGAAGCTCGACTTTCCGGCACCTACCGGTCCGATCATCAAGATTCGAGTCTCTGTCACCTTCAAGTCCGGCACTGGTTTGAAAGCAACAATGTCTTCCGTTAGTTCGTTCAAAAACTGTAAAACAAGCAAAAGTATTAAATTACTGGTATCCCCACCAAACAGATAAAGGAAAATATAAGAAAGCAAGAGGGCCCTTATTGCATACATGAGAACAAAGAATGGACCTACACCATTAACACAGGGTAAACAGAATTAAATATAAATTTCATCAAAACAAACATTCTGACCAATTTTCATGCAAATTTAGAACAAAATGACACCTCTTGATACAAAGTAACTCAGTTTCGAAGTCGACTTAGAGTGTTCACAACGGCTGTCTATGATTTGACATAGTGACCTAATGTTTGGTACCAAGTGACTCAATTTCAAACTTTACCTAGATTTCATTTAGAAACATATCCTAGTAATGCTCATGGTAATAGCGCAAAATGCAGCCTTTAATTACGCGTACAAACTTATTCTATGATTTAGCAGGCGACCTAGTTTTTGAACCGACATCGTAACCAAACATTCCGACCACTTTTCATAATTATTGGAATCAAAATGTTGCCTCTGGTGTATTTATTTCTAAGAACTGACCAGGTGACCTAGTTTTTGATTTTGACCCAATGTGACCCAGTTTCATACTCGACCTATAATTCATCGAAGTAAATATTTAGACCAGCTTTCATTAAGATTCCATAAAAAATGCAGTCTCTTCTACATGCAAAGTGCTTTTTTTCTAAGATTCGACCTGGTACCTAGTTTTTCAGCCATATATAACTCATTCGAGATTATACCAAGAAATTCATTCAAAGTATCATTATGATTCCATGAACACATGAGTTTCTTTCCCATGCACAAGTTGATTGTTGGCGACGGACGGCAGACACCGGATACGCTGGAGATGGTATTGGTCACGAGGAACTTGAAGCTACCTTTATTTTAATGTCAGATTCTCATAAAACTTCTCAAAGTAGTGTTATTGACTGCTATATAAATGATCATCTGATGACATTCTGCACAAGAGAAGTTAATATTGAAATATTTGGTAAAAATAAACTGTGACCATAGTTCCTTGAAAATCTTTATCAAAGATGCATTTCATCAGAGTTTAAGGTAACTTGCCCCGGAACAAAATGGCCACCAGTGAAAACATGATGATATCACTAAAATGTAGTCTGGTGGTCTTTTGACATAATACACAATCAAATTACTGTTATATAAGCTTTTAGAACCTGTATTAGTGTGTTTTGTTGCAAATATTGTTAAAACATGTCATTTCAGTTCTTGGGTTACTTACATGAAAAATATCCAATTTTTGTGCAAGTTTCCTGACAAAGTCAAATGATGAAATTATTCAAACTGGCACTTGTTTATTAGTTCAATGTCTCCTCCAGATGCTCGACCATAGAAATAGTTGAGCAGTTCTTTCAATCTTACACATCAACAGTTTATAACACATCACTAAATTGTGAAGTCCACATGCTTAAACATAGTTTAAACCATATAATCAACATACTCTTGTTGTAAAATATTTGGTTTACCAAGCCATATAAAATACTGCAAGACGCTCTTATTGTCTTTACATATTTTTTCAAATTATGTATTTGATACAGAAAAATTAAACAAAATTATGTTAATAATGGTGTTAACTATGTTTTAGTTTCTTTATTTCCACTGAATCTGTCACAGAGTCTGTTCGTCAACTAGAAAGAATATGTTTCAAAATGTATCCGTTCTTTATAATAATTCACTGATTTATAGTTCTCTTTACATGAATTATTAGTGTCAGTATACTACAATATTATGACATCCCGACCAAAACAAACACAGTATACATTAAAGGGAAAAATAAAAATTGAAAAAAGCATGCACCCCACCCACCAAAGACAATAGCGCTCTACCTTAAACCATAACTCAAGCATGTGGACTTCACAATTTAGTGATGTGTTATAAACTGTTGATGTGTAAGATTGAAAGAACAGCTCAACTATTTCTATGGTTGAGCATCTGGAGGAGACATTGAACTAGTAAATAAGTGCCAGTTTGAATAATTTCATCATTTGACTTTGTCAGGAAACTTGCACAAAAATTGGATATTTTTCATGTAAGTAAATCAAGAATTGAAATGACATGTTTTAACAATATTTGCAACAAAACACACTAATACAGGTTCTCAAAGCTTATATAACAGTAATTTGATTGTGTATTATGTCAAAAGACCACCAGACTACATTTTAGTGATATCATCATGTTTTCACTGGTGGCCATTTTGTTCCGGGGCAAGTTACCTTAATAAGTAAATATTGAAGTTCAGTTCTGTTAAGTGATTATGTCAATACAGCATGGAACGATTTTAAGTAATTATTGTGTCAAGTTTGGATTCTATTTCTCCACTTAAACAAATTTCGCATAAAACAGCGATCTGAACTATGGTTAAATACAAATGTCTAACAGTGTCAGAACTCTAGCGAAAATAAGACTAATGAGAATATTTCAGACATCTTAGAAAAAAATTTCAAACTGCTACAGGCCTACATAGTGCAAAACGAAATTATTTCAAAACGTCCATTGAAAGTAATAGATACGACTCTAAGTCCAGAATGGGAAGTCTCATAAATCTTAAAGTGCCAAGACACTTTCAATACAAGATTCACAATAGACAATGAAATGTGTTTTTTCGATAAATGTAAAGCAATTATATTATTTTTACACAAATGCTACTGCCAAATTAGTAGGAAGTGGCCAAAATGTGTCAGGAGGTTTGACAATAATTTTGTTTATAAATTTTACTCCTCTAGAGGGTCGAACTTAATCACTACTCATTTGAATGCCAGGCTGATTCAGACATAGGTTTTCTACTGATGCCTGTCTACTTCAGTTGTCTGATTACATACATTTTCAGATGGGATAGTGACTGGTGTAAGGTGGTTTAAATCGATCATATCTAACAGACATGCATTAATTGGTAAATCTAGCCAGTACGTACTCATCGCAGGCAAAAGTTAAATGTAGGGTACTATATGGGTCTATAGCAGGTTCTCTTTTTAAACTATGTAACTGGCATGTCAGCTGAGGTTAAACGTAAGTTACTTTTATATATGTTGCCGATTCTGCAATTTTACTTACGGGTAAATGTACTCAGAAATTGAATCTCTTCTAAGATATAATGGCCCTGGATCGCTACCCTGAGTTCGTGGCAACTTGAAATATACAGCTGCAAAGTTGAGCTCTGCATTAACAACTGTACATATATGGTCCAAATTTTATTGCTGTAGCTTCCAAAACAGGAAAGTAGGTAAGTAGGTCACGGCAAGTCAATGTCAAAGTTGAAATCTATCCATATACATGTACTTCAAAAACAAGACAGTAGGTCAGTAGGTCAAGGTCAGCTATCGTCGAAGTTGAAATCTACATGCAAACCGGTATAAATGGTTCAAATCTCCTTGTTATAACTTAAAAAACCAAGAGAGTAGGTCAGTAGGTCAAAGGACCCCGGGGCGGGGCCAACTTGGACCCAAGGAGTATGATTTGAACAATCTTATTACAGGATCGCTAGGCAATGCCTTCAGTCAAATATGTAAGCTCTGGGCATTGTGGTCTGAGACAAGAATATTTTTAAAGATTTTCCTATATATCTCAATGTAAAATCAAGTGAGCCCGGGGGGGGGGGGGGGCGATTTTGGCCGAGGGGTCATGATTTGAACACTCTTGGTAGAGGTTAACAAGACGATGACACTTAGCAAATATCTGAGCTCTGAGCTTTTGGGTTTTGAGATGAAGATTTTTAAATATTTCACTTTATAACTCTATGTAAAATCGAGGGGTCAACTTTGAACCGTGGTTCATGATTTGAACTATCTAAGTAGAGGTAGAGGACTTCAATGCTACATTCCAAATATCTTAGCTCTGAGCCTTGTGGGTTTAGACAAGAAGATGTTTTGAAGTTTTCGCTATAGAAGCCTTTGTAAAATCAAGTGACCCCCGGGGCGGGGTTAATTTTTAGCCAGGAGTCTTAATTAGAACAATCGTGTTAGAGGTCCACCAGATAATGCTACATGCCCAATATCTAAGCTCTGGCCCTGGTGATTTTAGAGAGAATGATTTTTAAAGTTTTCCTAAAGAAAGCTATGTAAAATCCTATGACACACGGGCATTTTCAGTTTTGACCCGGGGATCATGATTTGAATGATCTTAGTAGAGGTCCACTTGGCAATGCTACATTCCAAATATCTAAGCTCTGGAAGCTTTAAGCTTTGTGGTTTAACAGAAGAATTTTTTTAAAAGTTTTTTCAAATAGAAACCTATGAAAAATCAAGTGACGGTGTACATTTTAAAGGTTTTTTTCTTTTTGTTGCCATGTCAATGGAATTCTTTGAAGAATTTGGTAGAAGACCACCAAGGGAACATAACTGCCAAGTTCCATCAACTTATATCAAGCGGTTTAGGAGATGTCCATTGACGAAATTGTTGACAGACGACACACGCTGACTCACGCCGGACAGCCACTGACCACAATATATCACCCTTGAGCACTTCTAGTTAGTTAAGGTGAGTTGAAATAGAAACTGTCAGTGAGTGGCTGATCTGTGGTAATTATCTTTCCACCTTGGCCAAACAAAATCTACCTTACTTGGCTCTTGGCAAAGGCTGAAGTCTCACTCCGATTTAAATGTACATTGTCCAGTACTTGGAAGAGACTATACATATCCTTCTTAGATAAGCCTCCTGACTGAATGACAGACGGACGGGCTGATGAAAAATGCTCAAGCTATATCCCTCCCTCCGCCTTCGGCAGGGGATAAAACATTGCGTTTATAGTGAAGGCAGTATAAAGACATGCCTGTATAGCTCGATATATACAATGGCGTGTTGAAATGCTTGAACGCAATGTCTACATGCGCGCGTAAAAAAAGATATGGTATATTTTCGTTGTATACACATTAACATTTAAAATAAGCGACCATGATAAATATATAAAAACTTACGTAAAAAGATAGCATTCAATTGTCTTTGTCTAAATAGGCTAAGTGTATTTTTGAAACAGTACTGTTCAAAAGAGTGGGTTTGTTTTAATTTGTCATAGATTGACATGCTTTGCTAAAGGGTTTATTGCAGTGCATTTGCGGTTGCAGCGATGATGTGGGATATAATGTCATGTTTGTACACACATGCATGCTTGAAAAAATATACATCCACGATTACCTGAAGGAAGGACAAAAGAAAAAGTAACCGCCAACGGCTTAAAACTTAGATAAACATGTTAACCTGCTCGTTCCATTCCCTCGTTTTCCGCCATTGTTTACTCTCCTCCAGTTTAGCTGATTTATGTCTGTTTCCGTCTGAAAACATTGTATAATCTAACTGTTTTATGTCACTGACACAAAAATAAAGAATTCTATTGTTTTAAAAAATACAGTTTAAACTGAATCGTTTATCAAAAAAGAAAAACATGGTGATTTCATGGATATGAAAACACATGTCATACAAGCAAATTTTACTTGCATTCAATGTTTTATAAAGCTTAAAATTCAAAGTAGAATATGATTAGTCTTCCATTTCTTTTAATTGTTTTGCACAAGCAAGTTTTCAATGTTCAAGTAAAACTCCTGTCACCTGTTGTTTAATGCACATGTTTTCTTTGCCGCATATAACTATTTTCATAAATTACAGTTTTTTATGAAACAAAGTATTCAAATTTCTGATTAATTATAAGAGTTAAAGAAAAGTAATATACCAGCAACTTTGTACACTTCGAGTTCGGTGACGTTCATGTTGCCGTTGTTGATCTGGTTTGTTTGTATACCTTGATTGTCGTAACTGTTTCCAAAGCCGTTCATATTTCCATTGAGAGTAAAGTATGTACCCGAACTGTTCACTGTATTTGAAAATGTCTGCAGGTCATGGCCAGCACCAAAAAAAGGTCCGTATGTTGGACTGCTAAGCATTGCGTACTGGGAATTATTTTGTTTCAAAGAAAACCTGACTGCTTTATGGTTGCCGTTAAACTGCAGCTGGTATAGGAATGCTGTGGTGTTGTTCACCCACTGATCACTGCTGTTCCAGCTGACAGGAGCATACCCTCCATACACAGATCCCTGTGGATTATACAGCACAGTGACTGTTGGTCCCTGGTTGTCACATTTCTGGTGGAAAGTTGGAGCGTTACATCCATCTCTTGTTATAGCGTAGAGAAGTGTGAATGTTTTAGGACCTGTACCAATCCACTGTTCCAGCTGGTCCATGCCTTTGTCTGTCAGCTTACTTCCCATGTTGAACTATTGCTCTGATGATATCTGTGAAGAAAACATTGTAATACAGCCATATGAAAAAGTTTTGCAACCTTCAAGTCTATACGACGACGTGTGTATATAATTTTCACCAAACTTCTGAAATAAGCTTATACATGTACAAGCTTAGGCAAATGTACGTTCGAAGGATTTGCACATCGCATGTAATTGTATAGCTTTCCCGCCTTTGCAGTCGATGTTTTTAAGTTTGCAGCATGAACTATTTTGTGTTTTGTAGATCTACAATGTTTTGAAAATGTTATAACGAATTTATTGATGTACATGTATGCATAACACGTGCGCCTTGACCAATCAGTAAGTCAATGTCCCTTGTATTCATTTCCGAAACAAATATCATCTCAAAAATCGATATCAACTTCCGGCAGTTCCTCAGTATAAGAACGGAACAGATATATCATAGCCACATAAGAAATAACTGTAGCAATCTAAATTCTGACTTACACGATAACCACATAAGAGAAAATCCTAACTGTAGTTGTGGATATGCGATAGAAGATGCTGATCACTATTTTTACCAGTGTCCATTATTCAGAAACCATCGCTCTAAGTACATATAAGCCACTGTTTTGTATTAATGCCCGTACTGACGAGGAAAACTGTAACTTACATGTATTTACAGAAGTACATAAATTTATAAAAGAGTACGAGACGTTTTAATGATACATAAAACGGGTTTCATTGTCCAAGTAATGTATTAGATGTACATCAGTCTGGGGTGTCAGGTGCGGGGTTCCCATTAAGCGAGGTGCTTGTTCGATCACGGAAGGCAGTCAAATTTTTTCAGCGTTTTGTTTTTCTTCAAATTTTGATGTATAATTTTTTCTTTAATTTGTTTCTCTAACTCTATTTTTTTCAGTCGATTATTCTAAAAGTTCATTTGCTTAATTCAATTCTTTCTTGTAAAGATGTATAAGCGATACAGCTATCTTGTCATTTACTTAAAATCTCATGTCTTTTGGAGAGGGCCGTTTCTGATGTGATATCTCGTGGCCCGATCCATTTGTTATAGTTATACATATTTTGCATGCCTTTATACATATGTATATGTAACTTGTACAATAATATGATATTAAATCAAATAAATCAAACAAACAGCTAGGTAAAAATTAACACTAGAGTCATTCAATTTTATAGGGATCTTTTATATACAAATATTTCGATCACCTGTAGGATTCGCATGTCTAATCAAAGCACTGAAGGCACTGAAAATGTTCGGTCTGAAACATAGATTATCGTAAGGATTGGTACGTAGGAGAGGAATATTGAACACATGTTTTGAAATATGTCTGATAGTTTTAAGTGGAACATCTGATCACTTGATGTAACAGCATATTGAGCAATGTTACGGACGGTGAGATTCCTCTTTGGTCAAGTGGTTAGAAAAGCTGAAACTTCTCAATTATTGAGAGTCTTAGGATCGAGCCCCGCTACTGACCACGTCTCTTTATGTGAGAAAGTTTGCAATTTTTAAAAAGGAAAATGTACTGGTCCTTACCAGGAATTATCGTAAGATTAACTGCCCGCCTGTAAATAATCGTACATGTAGACGTAGATCTCAAGTTATGAATAAGAACAAAATCGGAATATTTAATACATAGTACACATTGTACTGAGCACTTCAGCATTGCTTACAACGTCATTTTTTCACCATTGCAAACATTAACACAACACATTTCTTTAATATCAACATGAAAATTAATGATCGATTGCATTCATGGTATAATAGATAATAAACGCGAAATAATAAAACAACTTTCTTTTGGTGGTCCATTCTTAACAAATTGTTTCCCGCCTGGTGTTAAGCCCGAACATTCCTATCTAGCGCGTTCACGATAAAACAGCTGTATGGTTCATGTAACATATACCATAAAACACAACATTAAGGGGGTCACTGGTGAGGTTTTGGATTTTTGCACTTCCGGAAATTTACATTTGTTATATTTCAAAAATGATGATTTAACTGTGCAAAAAAATTATACAGTAGTAAACTTTGTTACAATAGGAATATTTTAGTGCAAAAAAATGAACATTTTTGAGAAAAAATATTTTGACCACACATTTTGAGACTAAATTGACAAATTTTGCCATATGCCAAAATGGGGGTAGGGGTACAAAAATAGTCATTTCTCAAAAAACGTTTAAGATATTAACTTAATTCAAACTGTATTACAAGAAGAATTGTTATGATATAAAAATAAATTGATAACTAGTTCCTTTGTTACAGACCTATGCCGTTATATCTCAAAGCTTGTCGAAATCTAAAAAACACATTTTTTATCAGTTTTTATTGAATTTCTTTCTTATATGAACATTGACCCCAATTTTTTATTTTTGCATTCTAGAACAAAGGTTTTAATCAAACTGTAGGCAAAATATCTGAAAAACATTGTTATTCCTTCATCATGAAAATATTCATTGATCAAAAACTGAAAAAATGAATTTTAGTAAAGTGGGTGGGGTAATAATAAGGAGGCTAATCTTTTTTCAGATAATAATAGAAATACCACTATCTCTAATTTATCATCCTGAAGTATGATATACTACATTAAAAAAGATTAAAATTTGATACCCATTCTGAAAAATACACCACATACATAAACATTTACAATACCAAAGTTCTAGCTAATTCTGCATTTAGCACCTTGATCTGATAGTGTATCACTAAAGATTAATATTGCAAAAAAGTTAAGTCATTATTTTGCCAGAAATTAACTAGCAATATGTTATTCTCCATAAAAAAGGGTCAATAGTATTTCTTGTTATTTTGAATTTCAGCAGTTACCCCCCTTAAACAGAAACTGCTTACACATTGATGGGCGACCAGTATCGATCCAGACCAGCCTGCTTGCATGGTCGCAAAGTCCATTATGTTGGTTTTCCCATGACGCGGCTCAATTTTCGTTATTCTATTACATTATTATTCTATTACACTGAACCATGCAAAACACACAAATGATAGGTATATCAAAATGAATGAAACACAGTATATTATTGTAAATAATCATAGTAATCAATTAATAATTTCATTCAACAATAGTTAGGAAACCTGTCTATTCAAACACTGTTGAAAAGGTGGTTTAAGACGAAACTATTTTGCTACTAGCTTACAAACAAAATCTTCGGTGCATTTTACATGTATGAGGCGTGTCATTTTCAGCGCGTTTTGATCGGCGGCTTATTAAAGAAGTGCATGTCTAAACTGCGTAGTAAGAAACAGACCACTTCAGTGCCATAATGCTGTATCTGTCAAACGTTAAAGAAGTACTTACAACCTATGCACATTAACTTAGAAAAATTGACTAAATTCTTTTTTATGATAAATTGTCGCATATTTTTCTTATCTTTGAAACAATTTAATCTTTGCAATCATACCAACACCAAAACTGTTGATTACCTATGTTACTTTCTATAAATATGAGATGTGATCAATCTGAAGGATTATTTAGAGTTGAAGGGTAATTCGGTTTTAAAAGTAGAAACTGCTCTTCTCAGAAACCGGGTACAATAAATGTTAGGATTTGAAAATCCTCACATAGATATGTTTTTTCAATCGTTTTATACATTTACAATAAACAGTAAATGAAAGTAAAATGAAAGACTATAATCATTTCAAGCACGAGCATTTCGTCCTTACTGGCATCTCGTGCAACGAACTAGTATTTTTACATGTATAGTTGCTATAAATAGATGTCTGAAAAGACGTTTTCAAGTGATAACGCAAATAGTCGTTTTTACCAAAATTACGATGATTTGTCCAAGACAATTCTTCAGCAAGTAATGAAGGTAGGCTACATTGTTCCTTTTAACTGTTGTTGTTTGATGAATTATGAAAAAACATCCGTTCCAGCGGTGTTAGTCGTTTAATAAACAATGATTTGAAGTACGGATACGCAGTAAATAGCCACGAAGGCCGAAGGCCTGGATGGTTTATAACTGCGCATCAGTACGACAAAATATTGTTTATTAGACGATATCAACGGCGAAAAGGATGTTATTTCGATTCTAACATGACCAGATATTACAAAAGGTGAATAAATGCAAAGCTTTATTTTCTACGTGAACGCTTATTTAACGTCATGCGGCGCAATATGACGTCATTTTACAGCATATCGGTTCCCGCGTTGTTTATGGTTTAATATAACATAATGTTTCCACCCTTTGTATATAGAGACAAAATCGTGAGACATGTTAGAATTGTCAAATAAAGGCAAAACTTGATCTTCATTTGATTGTTCTAAGTACAATCAGAAAAAAACATGAACTAAAATGATAACAGAAGTAAACATGTAAATGAAACAACAACAAAACAGAAATAAATTAAAACTATCTTACTGAAAAAAGAGAGTAAAAATGTGAATGAACATGTCCCTATATGAACACCTGTTCGACACAAGCAAAACAAGAAAAACCGTGATATAACAAAGTATCACAGCGGGCCCACAAACAAAACTGACATGTAATATTTTTGAAATTGGTGATTGTTGATGTTGAGGCATGGCCAAAAAGAATTCAAGGATACCAAGCATAACTTATACCTTAAGCAAATACCTATCTATCACGTTTGATATGTTCAAAAGCAAACTTAAGGTTTCCAGCCCATAACAGTCAATTTTTCAATTGTTATTTTCATTAACTATATCCTTTCAATAATTCATATTCAAATTTTGAAAGAAATTTACCGTCTAATCAAAAATATATATGGAATTTTATACCCCTAGCCTCATCTTGTACATAACTAACTGAACGGAATACCAGAAATAATAATTTGTTAATATTCAGTAACCATTATATAACAATTCAACACAATTTTGGTAATAAAGTATTCAGTATACACTGTAGAAGTACATTAACAACACATTCACTTATGAGCCTGCCTAAATGATAGTGATACAGATATGTTTACAAAGTTAAAAAAATGTTTAAAAAGAATATAGGGGTTTAAACTCAAAGAAAATGCAAATTTTATTACTGGGGCATCCATTACACTCTGTTAAATTTTGTCTTAGTATAATGGCAAAAAATGATGAACTTTTACCGTCTAGATTTTCAAATAACCATATCTAAAATCTGCCATTATCCTTATTAGTTTCGCATGAATGGAGATTTTTATGATTATTTGCCGTAAAACATGTAAAAATGGTTTTAAAGCTGAAAATGATAAGTGAACAGAAGAAAAAAAGTAAAAATAGTTGGGATCGGATGGGATTTGAACTCCATTCGTAAAATTATGGTGCAGACGCCTTAACCAATTACACTACGACGATCGACTACTTAGGCGCTGGAAAAATAACCTTATATAAATCTATATAAAGATCGACAACTCTTGCATTTCTAGAAAAATAGACTGTGTTTACAGTTTTCATCTCAGAAGTACCTCAATTTTTCAATGAAGAGAGACTCATATATTCGATCTAGTGCTTAAGTCTCCAATGCATCTTTTATTCACCACGTATTAAATATAGCGGGCCGCTTCTGCCCGCAATAGTCAGGAACCGGAGTCGTTACCTAATGCACTAAAGTTACAGCCACTGTATATATTTATACAATAACCTATATATTGACACAAGTTACGCCAAGTGCTCTCCCTTGTAATAAGATAAAGTGTTTACCCGATAAAAGTACCCGCTAAAAGAAGACTCTTCTGTTGCTTCATTGTACAATTATCCTAACCGGACAGTAGGTATCGTGAAAAAAAACCTTGAGTGACCATCTTCAAACTCAGCAACATTAAAATGTTATGACAACTGAGCTCAAATTTCCAAAAAGAAATTTATGAAGTCAAACCATTACTGAAACTAGATGGCAGTTTTTGTCACAAAAACATATATGTCTCCCCCATGGCAGTTTGTCAATGATTGTTATACTGAAACAGGATATTAAAATAAAATAACCTTTGATCTCTAATTGTCACCTTGACCTTGAACCAATGTGGTTGTAACATGTTCTCTGCACATCGTCTCAATATGGTTAATATTCGTGGTGAGTTATTCTAAAATCCTTCAAGGTGTTCAAGAGATATGGAGCGGGCACGAAATAGTTATATGACCTTTGATCTCTAATTGTGACCTTGACCTTGAACCAAGATGGTTGTAATATGCGCTCTGCACATTGTCTCAATATGGTGAACATTTGTGGTGAGATCAAGGGGTTCAAGAGATATGGTGCGGAAACGAAATATAGTTATATGACCTTTGATCTCTAATTGTGACCTTGACCTTGAACCAAGATGGTTGTAATATGCACTCCGCACATTGTCTCAATATGGTGAACATTTGTGGTGAGTTATTCTTAAATCCTTCAAGGGGTTCAAGAGATATGGTGCGGACACGAAATATAGTTATATGACCTTATATCTAATTGTGACCTTGACATTGAACCAAGGTGGTTGTAACATGCGTTCTGCACATCGTCTCAATATGGTCACGGAACGTTTGAGTTATTCTAAAAATCCTTCAAGGGGTTCAAGAGATATGGAGCGGACACGATTTGCGACGAACAGACGGGCGGACGGAAAGACGGACGGCCAGGCAGACAGACAAACAACTCGACCAAAATCAATATGTCTCCCCAATGAATATTAAAACCTTGTCAGAATTTGAGTTAGGAACAGCATCCTTTGATTCGGATGGTGCATCTGTTTTGACTGGGAAGTATAATGATGTTGCAGCCAAGCTTAGGCAAGCAGTCAATTCTAAGCTAATGTTCACTGTATTTGTCATAGACTGGTTTTAGCTTGTAATGATGGTTTATTGAAAAAAAAAATGTTTTCAATATCAGCAAAAAAGTAATTAAACTTCAAATTTTCATTCAACTGTCCGACCAACAAGTGCGGACAAAAAGACATACAGCCCATGACTAAGTACTGCATCCTGAATAGCGGTATACATTCTTGTTTGTTTATAATAGATTATTTACCGCGTATTTGTATAAACGATACGTCTATGTTGCATAGGGTCACTGGGGCGCTCTATACAAAAAAAGGTACAAGAACCCCGATTACAGATCCTATTTGATCAGGGGACCTGCATTCGTTGAAGCGCAACGAATACAGTTCCCCGAGGAGCTGTACTCGTCAATGTGTACCGAATACAACTAACGCGGGAGCTGCAGTCGAACTAAGCTGTATCCGGTGTTACAGTACACTTTAAACTGCGTTTTTAAATTCATTCCATGTTGAGAAGAAGGGACGAGATAAAATTCATTTAGCGAAAGGTTACCCTGATAAAGTTAAAAAAGCAGTTGTTTTCGATCTTTATGTAATTGTTTATTTAGTTTATTTCAGTCTCACTTTACATGATACAAAATATCACAGATTAAAATATATACACATACTATCATGCAAACCTTTCTATACAGAAATATGAGAGACTATATGACAATAAATAAGACAAATATTCTCAATGACATTATTTACATAATAAAACTATGTAACCACTGCTAATCTAGATTTAAAAAGTGACCCTAAAAAGAGAGAGATAAAATACTGATCAAGGGAAAAAAGGCACTAAAGCGCAATTAAGAAATGTTTTACAAAATCAATTATCAGCTCTGATCAGATCAGAAATGAACTGATTAGCAGTACTTACATAGAAGAAATATATATGAAAAAAAATACAATCATTTGACGATTGGTAATACTCGCTACCGACAGAGCCATTCAATAATGCAACGCACGACAGGTCAATTATGTTTCATGACAATCCCTATACACGCTAATACTTTAAGTTGTCAAACAGGCTTCATTCATAAACGGTTACCATATTTATTCCGATACTCTTCAATCTTTTGCGTATTTTACTCCCTCAAAACAAATAGGAAGAGTCATAGTAAGCTAATATATTCACAGGTCCATGCTTGAAACAATTTGATAACTTTGAAACCAAAATTAGAAGCGGAAGCAAGAATTGCGCTTTTAAATCAATATTACATTTGTTGCATTCTGTGCAATTATTGTACAGTGGTTTTACGAATATCATACAGAAAACAATTTTGTGTTTGCGAATATGCATACAGTGCATATCTTTGATGCATGTAAATACCGACAGTATTTTGACACATTCCTTACATTTTAACTAGTAAGTGAGGCTGTTCTCATTACATGAATGAATGACCGAACCGTTAACAATACTTTCGAGGCAAAGAACTCTCCATATCTTTCAATATTAAACCATTTTTATGACGAATGCTCTATGTTGCCCTTATGTTTTGATTTCTTTTTCCAAATACATATATATATTTTGAATATAACCACGTCTGACAATACCAACATCAAATATAATTATTCTGCGATACAAAAAGTTAAATCACACTTACTATGCTGTCCAAATTCCTACTTAAAACTTAAAATAAAATTACACGGTAAACTTGAAAAAGTTACTGTATGCATATTCGGTGGCGACTTTTAAATACAGTCTGAGTTCGTACACTGTGTTATTGCCAACTGGTAAAGCCTTCACTAATGGAGATTGCAGAATGAATAGCCGTCAGAACAAAACAAATATTTTGAATACACAAACAAATCCAGCGTCTTCAGCGCTTTGATTTAAAATTAATACTGTCTTGTACAACGCAATTCATTAAAAACATTTAAAAGTCAGTTTTAAATTAGTGTTGAAAAGGGCGTAAGATTCACACTACACTAAAAAACGGGTTGATTTTGATATAATTTCACAAGAACATTCTTTGTGACACAATGTACTTTTTTGTCTAACCAACAATGCTGAAATTTCAACTTCATAGACATAAATCTACAGTCTTCAATTTTAGAAAATACTATAACACTAATTTAAAACTGACTTTTATCAGCCGTTAGCTTAACTGATTCATTTTAGTTTGGGCTTTTAAACAGACAGCTATTTTTCAAATATCCTCAACGACTGCTCTAACCATAATTGAACCGACTACAACATTGGGGGCATCTATTAATATGTCATTATTTTCATATTACGATGACACGTAAGGCACATTTTTTTTGACGGAATGAAGCTTATACACATCATGGTGTACGGCCTGACAGACGGACAGATAACACAACATACAGGATAGCACAACAAACAGTTGGTGGGACAAATAGACTGACGGAATAGATGTAACATGCAGTATATTGAACATGTGTTAGATGTTTTAGGCAATTAAGGTTCCTTATTTCTATCTGTGGACATTCTTAAAATAGGGATCATGGTTCTTTATACATTTAAATAAAGCAAAAATAGGAAGATTCAGTCGAATTGGCATATGTTATGCTTCGAATAAAGCTCCGCTATACAAAGGGAGCTGTATTCGTTAATGTGCACCGAATACAGCTCCCCGCGGAGCTGTCAGCTGTATTCGAAAGGAGCTGTAATGCTATGGTTATTGTAATTATATACATGTACATTTATTACATTTCTCTGTTGTTGTTTGAATTAGGGGCATTCTTTAGTAAATGAAATGTATATGATTGAGTCATATCTTATCATCTTCTGTCGTCGAAACATGTCATGAAACATTCGATTATGAGATATTCAAGCAAAAATAACCTTGTTCATAGCGCTAAAAGAATTGAACCTGCAATGATTCGAACTCATGTCCCAAGAAGAAGTTTCACAATTTTTACATAAATGTAGCCTTCAATATTTTGCAACCTTTGTAAAGATCATTTGTGACAGAATAAACATAGTAGCATGTATTCTTATTTTGATTTTTAGAATGCTGTTAGCGGGAAATGTAATGGAGTGGTTGATGATACCACTAAAGGATGTTGAGGTCAAATTTCAATAATAGCACAGTCAGTCAGCCTTAGATATCTAAAATAACTGGAAATATAAAATCGGCGTTTTTGCGAATAGGCATACAGTCATTTTATAACGATTTGCGATTTGCATACAGTGTCTTAGCGAATAGGCATACAGTCAAATCGATACATGTACCGCAAAAAAGGTATTTTCTTCAAAAGAATTGCAATAAATGGACGGCAATGTTGGAACTAATCTACGGATAACACATCCTTGTAGCGGATGGTGGCTACTTAAGTTTGCTTAACAATGTTGGGAAGAGATAAATTGACAAAATATCGCGATTTAAGAACAGCTGAACTATTTTCAACAATTCTTTGCTATGTTTTCAAACAAATAAATAATGTAAAACACAAACTTGGATATTTCCTGATGCATGGTATTATCTCTGTATCAAATAAAATTGGAATACTTACTGTACTCTTTCTATTTATACTTGGAAACTTGAAATAAAATTGCACCTTAAACTTGGAAACAGTTACTGTATGTATATTCGGTGGCGACTTCCGCTTTGATTCAGTCTGAGTTCGTACACTGTGAATAAGATATGAACAGAATGCAACAGTTATAAAACGTATTTTGGATCGAATTGTCTCTGTTTCTGTGGTCGAATAATAATTCCCGGTACACATAGACAGCAGGGATTTTCACTGAAAATGTTTTCACCTACTGTCTAAAATCAGACACTGAGCAGCTAGTTACGGCGCTTCGATAACACAAACGAGCAGGCAATAGCACCGATCAATAAGGGGATCAATTTATTGTGCGGACCGACAAAGTAATAATGCGTATCTAAAATGCTACATTATACATTTATAGAACGAATATGGTTGAGACCAGGAAGTAACGATGTTCAAATGTTTTTCTGCAGTCATTGATAGCTAAGATATGAATGTATTTTAACAAAATAGCTCATTCGATGCGTTTCAAGATAACGAAGCCTACAGTCGAATATAGGGTAAATTGCCTTCTACTTAAAACAATCACCACTTATTAAATATAACAAATCGTTTAAACAGCGACATTAACGTATCCTAACGCTTTTTTCTGCTAAAGTTGCTCACGCGTATTTCTAATACATGTAGGAACGCAGACTAGCTCGCGCCAGGTCCGCAGAATAAACATATCAGCAATACGGAAAGTTATAATTACGTCCCTTGCCGCGCATTGAATAAAATTTATAAATGGATGGATATATTCCTAAAAAGAGAATTTGTAAACATGTGCGTAAATATTCCTGGCTGTTCAAAATATTTCATTCTTTAAAATGACGATCAGGTTTAGACATTTTGTTGTCACAGAAACTCCAAAACATATTTTTCTTTCCACACAAGGTTTAAGAAATGGCCGGCGGGTTAAGAAATCCGAACTATTTCAATAGGGTGTATATAGTAAATCGTCCCTTATTTTTGCGCATCATTGTAAAATGAAATACATCCGCGGTTCTTATTCGGAAACAGTTTACGTTAGTTATATTTACAAAATTTAGCTGATACTGCATGAGTTTATAACATTATATATTCAAACAATACAACTTTCATGTCTGCAATGGCCATATGGTTTAAAATGAAGAATCATAATTTGGGATTATATGCTGACTGACGTGCCGGAGCTACTTTCAGGTTTGGTACTTAAGGAGTAGGCATCGGAAAACGGTACCCAAACAAATAAAAATTAATGTCAGACTACATGGCTTTCTTTCAGCAGTTCAGTCCAAGCTATTTTATCCTATAGTGTTAAAACACTGAATAAACTGCAGAAAAGTGATTCAGCTGTCTTGGGTTTGCTCATGAAACTCAGAAGCTTTAGGTTTGTGAGTGATGTCTCTATTCTTGGAGAAGAACTGCCCCACAGTGATATTGCTGTGAAAATAGGAAGGGGATGGAAAAAATGAAATTCATCTTTTTCTTAGTTTGCATCAAGTTAATAGCTTCAATAGTTTTTTTAGAAATGACTATTTTGTACCCCTACCCCCATTTTGACATGGCAAAATTTGTCAATTTAGTCACAAAATGAGAGGTCAAAATATTGTTTCTCAAAATGTTCAATTTCTTTGCACTTAAATATTTCTATTGTGCCTAAGTTCACTACTGTGTAATTGTTTTTTCAAGTTTGATAATATATTTTTAAATATAACAAATGTAAATTTCCGGAAGTGCAAACATCAAAAACCTCAACAGTGACCTCCCTTAAACTACTACAATACTTTCAAAGAAATAAATTTCTTAAATCTTGTGATCAAGTCAAAATAATAAATAACGATGAAGAATATATATCGGACAAACGACAGGCCGAGCTTCAAACAATACAACTTTCTACGCCCAATAAAAAGTAGTATGACTATACTGGTCAGCCAATGAAATAGGTAGTTATTGTTATTATGTTAACAAAGAAAATGCCCAAAATCTTCAGAATGACCGAAATCAAAGTGAATGCTGTATATTCAGGTCGTTAGCTAAATATTTTAATAATTGATTCAAATAAACTATTTACAGCAAAAAAAGCGCCATCACTTTATGAAAAATAATCACATGGACAAGCACTCTTTATATTCAATACAGCAGTAATCAATGTGAAATATAATCGAACTGGAACATGCGGACAATATGCGCATTTCCTCTTGGTACTAAACATTAAAATGAATTTCATTGAGTTCCCACAAGTAATTGATGAGAAATAGTCTGGAAACGAATTCAGGACGGACGGCAAACGGACAAAGCGGCGACTATATGTTCCCCGAAGAGGATAAAAATCCTTTTCGAACAAAATTGTATCGTCTCCTGGATTCACATCAATACATTTGTTTTCTTTCCCCTCAGGCTCACGTGTACTCCTAGCACCCTGTCACCTCAGTGATGCCTCCGTTCAGTGGCTTTATATTTTTTTAGCATTCATAGTTAAAAATGGACCAAATTAAATGAGATTCCGCTGATTTGTAACTTAAATGGTATGTTTTATAAAAATTGATTTTTTTTCAAAGCTTTCTAAAAGCTGTTGTCGAGGACTATTTTTTCTAAACATCGGCGGTATACGTACAGTACAGCACAGGCGGATTCCGTTTTTGCCGCGCTATAGCGCGGGAGGTTTTACAACGCGGGAGCAATAAAACCATGTCGCATCACGCGGCATATGATTGTATATGCGGCATCTATATGCCGCGTGTCATTTGCGATATGCGACAAGTACCATGCCGCGTGACGCGGTGTAGAGGATTAATTTTTCCTTTAAAAATTAATGCCTTTTGCACAATGTACAAAATGTACATGTAATTCTATAAAAGGTTTCATAAGATATAATTTTATAGAACTTTTGCATGAGTTACTGCAGTATACTATCTTTCGAGTATGTATAAAAAAATAATTATTGTATATAATTAAAATTTGTAACATTTTCATGACTTTGTTCTTTTATTCTAAACTTTTAATTACATCGTTATATCGTTGTTTGTCGCAAGAATTATCATATTATTGCTTATCAATAATTTCTCGTCGTTTTGATGTATGTATTTTAACAAAATTGATTCCGCCGCTTGCCTTGAAGTTGGGGATAATTAGTGTCACATCTTAATTGAGTAGACACTTATTGCTAATATTAACAAAGGGTGATGATTGCCATTGTCTACAGTACTGTCAGCATGTTTTTCATTTTAATGAACCATAAAGTAAGATAATCGGCTAAAACAGATATCATTGGCAATTTACTGCCGAAGTAGTTAAGACAGGATTATATTAGTGTCAAGTATTTAAAACTCTGTTATTAATAAGTTTATTGTAGAAACTGATCGAGGTAAACTAAATAAGTTATTCGTTCTTGGACTCTGATTTGAGCTACAAAGACACAATAATCTTAAATAAATACTGAAACAGATGATAACCGCAAACTGTCGATTTACTGCATTTGAATGAATTATTACCATGTATACGTATGTTCCTTTTTTTTTCGTCATAAGTTGCGACAAAAACAATATGTTTGTTATAAATATAAGAACTGACAATTATTTGCCGTCTGAATGTACAACAAATCGGCATGAACTCTTTTAAATGTACGGTACTACATTAAGTTTCTAAAGTAGGCATTTCCAGCTTTCAATTTGGTAAATTTCGTACGGTACAGAACTGGTCATGATCTGCACTGATTGAAAATTAATGCAGAACAATTGCTGCCAGCATGAAAATTGTTACTTTATCAAAACAACAATCTCTCAGCGCTGACTGCATCCACATAATCAGTAGATAAATGTAAGAACTAAACCACATTGTGAGAGCTCGAGCCGGGGGCACAACCGGTTTCTGTACATACATGCATATCGATTCCTACACTCGGAGTTAGACACCAAAATTTTACCAGCTATGAACCGGGATCACAACCGGCTTTTGTACGTATAGGTGTTTGATGTTTTATGAAAATAATAAAGATGTTTTTTTTAAAAGATCGCACTGCTGAAAGTAAAATTTATTGACGTAACATCAAACATTGTGATACACACATGTAACATAAACACCTCGTGCTAAGGTTTGATTTTAAAACAGTTAAATTTGATTTGAACTGAATTACAATTCAAGAAGGAAAGTACATCCGTTCCAACCGTATTTTGGTCGTTCTAACAGACGGGCAGTTTACCTTATTACAGTTAAATCCGTATATAGCGACTCCGGATATAACGTAACTTCGGTTATAACGAACAGTTCTTTTGGGCCCGATTTTTCCTTATTTTTAAATGTAAAAAGATGCGGTTATATCGTACTCCGTTTATAAGGAAACTTCGGATATAGTCCTCTACATTTCACATGTATAACCTTTTGATAAACTAGTTAAAAGAGAATACCAACACAATTGCTAAGTACGGTGTTCAAGTGGTAATATTTTTCGTAAACAATTATGAGCGTTTCTTTAAAAGCATGCAGACCGGGTAAAATCCAATTTTGGGAGAAAAAAAAATATGTTAAATATTCAAATTTTGGCTATTGAGCGAAAATCGGCTTCATTCAATTGTATCAAATACAAAATTATTTTGTTTCAGTATTGCCAATGAAAACATGAACCGTCTTTTTTATGCTTTATTAATCTTTGCAATTATTTTACATACGGATATAGAAAAGGATAACAGTTATAGATAAAAGGTGGTAGAAAAATCAAAAGCAACTGTAAGTTGATGGTTGGGATTTGACTATAAAAATACTTGTTCGATATGTATTTTAGTTCGATATATATAAGGAACGTCGATATATGGATATAAGGAACTCAAGGATATTAGGAACACATTTGATATATCCCGGAGAGTTTGTTATAAGCAGAATTTTTTACTGTATACCGGTACTACGCTTTCATCTACGAGAAACAAATTTCCACCCAATACCGGTGATAGATAACCTTATACTTAACTGCTGCAATGATCTCTCATCGCTGCCGGGCAATTTTTACGTCAATTAAAAACAGCAAGCACATCACATACATACGAAAAAATGACTGTAAAATTATTTAAAAAATAAACATAGTGTTGTGGGTATTCTTTTTCTTAGTTAGATCATTTTCTATCCATTTATAGCAGTTTTGAAGTAGAATTCGAGAAAAAGCTGATTATTAATATTTTCATCCCCATTCTGTTTTTACACTTATTTCTGCATACTTGCTTGAAAATAAATCTACCATGTCCATTAAGTAGTGGATAAGGAAATCCCATTCTCATGTATTTCAGCGTTAAGTTACAGTAAATACTTAATTCTGTCGTGATTCTTTTAAGCATCTTTTTTTTCAATTATCAACATTTAAAGTGATCACGATGCTTTAATATTATTCTTAACATTTGTTGTCTTGGTCGTACTCTGTCATTCAATGTTGTATTTGTCGATCTCTGCATTAAGATAATTCATTCAAAATAATCGTATGGGTTGAGGTATTTCTTCTTCATCTCACAGTTCTAAAACACGTTTCTACATATATGTTTTTATGGTTACTAAAACTTACTGGTATACAAATGTAATTACTAAAAACATTTAAGACTGAAATTTTATTGGTTACAATATGGAATACATTGTACATCATTATTGAAAAACACAGTTTTATACATGTATACAATACAATATAGTACATATTTTTTATTTCATCGCTTTTACCTGTATAGAAAATGACATGCCGCATAACGTCGCGACACGCGGCATCACGCGGCATGACTCGTTGTCGCGCTTGAATGCGCTTGATTGCTATTTTGTCTTTCAGATGCGGCAATTGAATGCCGCATACAATTTGCGATGTCGCGTCACGCGTTTGATTTCCCGCCGCATCTCCATGCTTTCAGACTCTTATTTACATGCCGCATGGACGCATATGCGTGGGGTTTCGCCTGTGCTGTACTGTATATAGGATATAATAGTAAAAAGTGAGAAAAAATTTCGGATGGTATGTTTTAGCTCTATGCTACTAGTACATGTGCTCACGTTTCACGTATGTACTAAAACATATGTTAAAGTATACACGTTAATGTGTGTGGGAAAGAGAACAACTATAGCATCTAGATTGATTTGAAAACCAAGTGCCGCATGGTAGTACAATTTTACTCTCGTTTTCGGTTATGCTAAACTTTAGCACTGTCCGTACAATGTATATGGTACGTGAACACTACATACATTTGAGTTTTGGAAAATTAAATGCTCATACTTCAAATGCCCATATTTTAAAGCCTAAACTGGATTGTTTGCATTTTACGAAGAAACAAGAGAAATACACACCTGTCTTAGAATTTGAAACCGAAAGTACAATATCAACGTTATTATATAGATTAGAATCTAGAACAATATTTGATATCCAATTTTTTATTAGAGTTATATCCATAAAAACTCAATAAATTCTTTTTTACAATCAGTCGTTTAATAGCATTAGTTTTTAGTTTATAAGGAGGTTTAAATTAACGACTTACCGGTAGTCGTCGTACGGCGTACTTGACACGAAGTGCATTAGATTTTCTGAAATTATCAATAATTATATAGGACGCTTTTTCGAAAAATGTTTTAAACATAGGTTAGTGCTCATTTTGATGGACTTTCGAAAATAAATTGGTATATGCTAGCAGTAAATGCAATATACAGGCAGTAAGATAGGGTTTTTTTTGCAAATTTTCACCTTGTAGTTGGAAATTCAAGTGTTAATTAAAGCAAATATATGGAAGGCCGGTGGGTCATGCTTATTGTTAAATGCTTTTTGCTAAATGATTTTTGGCATTCTACTTAATAATGACCTTTTGCTAATTGGGTTTTGCTAAATGCTTTTTGGCCGTCGGATCATATGAATTGTTAACTGCTTTATGCTAACTGCTTTTTGGCCGATAATTGCTTTTGCCAATTAGCAAAAAACAATAAGCAAAGAGAAATTAGCAAATGCATTTTGCAAAAAGCAATTAGCAATTTCCGACCAAAAAGCATTTAGCAAAAAACAACTAGCAAAAAGCAATTAGAAAAAAGCATTTTGCAAAAAAGCAATTAGCAAAAGGCAATCAGCAATTACCCTCAGTTCTCAGTTTTATTCAGCTAATCGGCAAATACAATTGCCTTTGGCCATCTAACATATAACACAGTGAATACAGCCAAGACATATGGTACATTTTTAAAGCACAAACATATATAACTGCGACAATGCAAATTCTCATACACATGAACATATACATTTTTTTTTCGTGATAAATAATATATATTTTATGGAACAGTCATAATACTAAGGGTATCGGAACGTACTGCAAAAGCTTCTTTCAAATATTTAGAGATTTTGTACAAAAGTTGTTTACTATGTGTCGACATTAAACTAACAAATTTATGCATATTTGGCCAAGACACCGGCCCAAGATATTTGCGACGAATGTCAGAATACAAAGTACAGCACATAAGAAAATGGTACTCAGATTCGGTCTTATTTTGACTGCAGCATTTACATAAACGATTTTCTCTATCTGTATTGTTAAATCGACCTAATTCTATCTCAAGAGAATATGAACTAAGCCTAAAACGTGTAAGATATTTCCGTAATGTGTCATTTTTTAAAACATCTAGATATTTTTCATAGTAGAATTCGGTTTTATATTTCACATAATAGTCAAGTTTAGTTTTACCATTAACAGAATCATACCATCTCTGTATATATTGATCTCGTATGCGTCTTTTAAGACTTGGATAATAATTAACATTCACATCAAAGTTAGTTAGAAGAAATGAATATCCTAAATTATCTATCAGCGAGTTCATGCAAAAGACCCAACTCTTTCTGTCCATGTTGTTACATTGTTCCATGTAAGTAGAATGAATGGATGTACCTACATTCTTTTTAACTTTAAGCCAAAACTTAATTGCTCTTTCCTTACATATAACAGACAGGGGAAAATCTTCCCAGTTCACCATAAACTGCTTCATTTGGTGTTTGCTTTCGTACCCCTAATATGTGCTTACAAAACCGTATGTGTAATTTATCGACTTCCTTAAAGTTAAACGCCCCCCAAATTTCTGACCCATATAGTAAAATTGGTACAACCATACAGTCAAAAAGGTATAATTTTGTCTTTACGTCTAGAGGAACTCTGTCAAACAATGACAACAGGTTATAATACGCTTTTAAAGCTTGGTCCGACAATGTTGTAACGGCTTTCGCCATGTTACCAGTATACGTGAACTTTACACCTAAGTATGTGAAGCTGTCAACCAGTTCAATTTTTTCTCCGTTTATGTATATATCAGTATTATGTACTTGCTTACGTTTCTCGAAAATACGGAGTTTTGTTTTGCTAACATTTATTTTCAATCCCCATTTTATAAAATACTGATATAAATTATCTAACTGCGCTTGTAAACTTGTAGGATCAGTAGTAAATAGTGCAATATCATCTGCTGATACATAGAAAGTAAGCGGAGGTCATTCTCAGTTAATGTTTCAAAATTGATGTTTTTTGCAATATCATTGATGAAAAGGATAAATAGCAGGTGAGATAATGGTTCTCCCTGTTTTACACCCAGAGTTACGTCGAAAAATTGTGACATATCTGTATTAGCACATAATTTAACACAAGATTTCACATTACTATAAATTGCTTTAACCATGGTTATCATTTTGCAGCTAATTCCGGATTCGATTAATTTCACCCATAATGCATCTCTAATTACGGTATCAAAAGCCTTTTCGTAATCTATAAATATACAAAATAACTTAGACTTGTTGGATAATACTTTCTGTATAGTCGATTGCAGTAAGAAAATAGCATCAGTTGTAGAACGGCTATCTCGAAAACCAAAAAGCATTTAGCAAAAAGCAATTAGTAATTAACATAATCGACCGGCCATAAGGCATTTAACAAAAAGCAATTGGCAAAAAGCATTTAGACATTCGCATGACCCGCCGGCCTTCCATATTCCTCCATTTCTTAAATCAAATCAAATCAAATCTAATATCTTTATTAAACTCATTTCATGTTCTGCATGAATAAATGAGGTTTTCGGTAAACGTAATTAAATAGCGAAAAGCATTAAAGTGGAATTATGCTCATTTTTTTTCAAGTAAAACTCCAGCTGAAATAGGTGTGTGTAAAAAAGGTTAGAGGAAATAATAGCTTTTAACCCAATACACCAAACTCTTCCTGCTACCAGTACGAAATAATAACTTTCCAAATATTACTTTTCCTATTTTGACTGGGGCAGTCTTTAAAAAAAAAGAAATTGCATGCAGGAGTTGCTTCTCTTCCACCGCCGAAATCTCTACCAACAACAACAACACAAGGGAGATCACTGCGAAGAAAGGAACTATTATTTGATTAGTCCGATTTGTTTATTTCTAAAGCACCAACTTCAAATACTAATGCGGCATTATCATTAATTTAACATATTTAAACGCACAGCAACCGAAAATTGCTTTTATAAAACTATCACCAAAAATACACTATGTGCAGTAAGATGCGCATAATGTCACTTTAAGCAAAAGGCCTGAAGCATTTAGCAATGAGCAAAAAACATTTAGCAAAAAAACATTTAGCAATTAACATTAAGCAATTTTTAAATGAGGAAAGCATTATAGTCGAAAGTTTATGAACACTTAAAATGGATGAGATGTCGATTGACGAAATTGTTGACGGACGCCACACGACACGCGACACACACTAACTTACGCCGGACATCCGCTGACCACAATAGCTCACCCTAAAGCACTTCATGTGAGCTAAAAGGAAACTGTGAGTGGCTTATCTGTGATATTTTATCTTTCCACCTTGGCCAAACAAAATATATCTTGGCAAAGGCTGAAGTCTCACTCCGATTAAATGCACAGTGTCCAGTACTTGGGAGTGACTAATCAATTCAATTAAAATAGTTTATTGCATTAAACATACATTATATGCTTATAGCAAAAAACATATCCTTCTTAGATAAGCCTCCTGACTAAATGGCATACGGGTGGGCTGATGAAAAACGCTCAACCGATATCCCTTTCTCCACCATCGGCGGGGGATAAAAACATTGCGTTTATAGTGAAGGCATTATAAAGACATGCCTGTATAGCTTGATATATAGAAAGACGTGTTGAAATGCTTCAACGCATTATCTACATGTGCGCGTAAAATACATATAAAATAAAACATTTTCGTGGTATACACATTTACATTTAAAATAAGCGACCACGATAAATATATAAATCTTATGTAAAATGGTACCGTCTAAATCGGCTAAGAGTACTGTTCAAAAGAGTGGGTTTGTTTTAATTTGTCATAGATTGACATGTTTTGCTAAAGGATTTATTGCAATGCATTTGCGGTTCGGTGATGATGTGGGAAATTATGTCATTTTGTACACAAATGCATGGTTGAAATAAAATATATCTACGAGTTTAAGAAAGTTTTATGCATATTTTTACTTGAAGCAAGGACAAAAGAAAAAGGAAAGCCAATTGCTTAAAACTGAGATAAACGTGTTAACCTGCTCGTTCCATGTCCTCGTTTTCCGCCATGGTTTACTTTCTTCTAGTTTAGCTGATTTCTGTCTGTTTCCGTCTAAAAACATTCGTAAATGAGAACTGCTAAGTTTCATCCTATACTTAATGTATTATCTTAAGAGTTTTATGTCACTGACACCAACACAAAAATGAAGATTTATATTGTCTTGAGATACTTAGTTTAAAATTGTATATCAGTCAAGAAAGAAATGGTGATTGCATGGCTATTAAAACAAATGTCATACAAGCAAATATAACTTGCTTTATATGTTTTATGTTTTGTAAAGCTTAAAATTCAAAGTAGAATGTGATTACTCTTCCATTTCTCTTGTTTTGCACAAGTAAATTTTCAATGTTCAAGTAAAACTCCCGCCACCCGGTGTAAAATACACATGTTTTCTTTACCTTATACAATTCTTTTCATAATTTACAGTTTCTAATGAAACAAAGTATTCAAATATCTGATTAACTATAAGAGTTACAGAAAAGTCAATATACCAGCAACTTTGTACACTTCGAGTTCGGTGACGTTCATGTTGCCGTTGTTGATCTGGTTTACTTGTATACCTTGGTTGTCGTAACTGGTTCCTAAGTTGGTGATATAGCCATTGAGAGTAAAGTAAGCACCCGATTTGTTTACTGTGCTTGAAAATGTATGTAGGTCATGACCAGAACCAAATGTCGGCCCGTATCCTGGATTGTTATACATTGCGTATTGGTATCCAGTTTGTTTCAAGGAAAACTGGACTGATGTACGGTTACCGTTAAATTGCAGCTGGTATAGGAATGCTGTAGTGTTGTTCACCCACTGAGTATTGCTGTTCCAGCTGACAGGAGCATATCCTCCATACACAGACCCAAGTGGATTATTCAGCACTGTGACTGTAGGTCCCTGGTTGTCACATTTCTGGTGGAAAGTTGTAGCGTTACACCCATCTCTTGTTATAGCGTAGAGAAGTGTGAATGTTTTAGGACCTGTTCCAATCCATTGTTCCAGCTGGTCCATGTCTTTGTCTGTCAGCGTACCTCCCATGTTGAACTATTGCCCTGATGTTATCTCTGGAGAAAAAGTTGTGCAAACTGCAAGTCTATACGACGACGTGTATATAATGTTAACCAAACTTCTGAAATAAGATTATACAGGATTTAGGCTAATGTGCATTCGAATGATTTGCATATCATGTGTAATAGTAAAGCTTTCCCGCTGTTGCAACACGTTTTTATAAGTCTATGAGCATGAACGTTTTTTTTGTGTTCTGTCCATTGCTTTGAAAATGTTATAACGAATTAATTGATGTATGAATACTATAAAGCGCATAACACGTGCGTCTTGAACAATCAGTAGGGCACTGTACCTTGTATTAATTTCCGAAACAAACATCAAAGTAAAATAACACTCGAATCAGATCTTTTATATACAAATAGTTGATCAACTGTAGGATTCGCATGTCTAAAAAATGTCTGAGTATAAGTTTTAAAAATTAAGTTCAGTAAAACTAAAAATTAGTATATTCTTTTTTTTCCGATTGCGAAACAAGTTCTTACAATCAAGGGTATCTTTGAAGAAAAAAAACTAGAGATATACAACTATTATATGTTACCATGAATATTTACTGAATGTCGACTGTATTGGTATGTATAGTAAAAATAAACTTTCTTGGAATCAGTAGTTGAGTAACTCCTCAAAGAAAAAATTATTGTAAGCGTAGTAAAATTAAATTTAGGGAAGTGTAGTTCCAGGTCATACTTACACAGTACACTTCCGCTCAATGTCCTCTACCAATTAATGAAACATCAACAGATTTTTTAAATACTTCAGAGAATAGTAAAATGTAAACAATGCATTTATTAAAAAAGGCTAGGTAGACTTTTGGTTTTTTCCATACACTACATCCTTTTAGGGTTAACAGTCACCTTAGCTACGTTTTAGTTCGAGTATATGGTTTTTTAAAGATATCATTAATATTCGTAACAAAAGGCCAATGTCCTATATCGTCCACCTGAGTGCAGCTGCTCTCAAGGACAAGGTCAAGGTCACATGACATGAATAACATAATTATCATATCTTTGTATTGAGTGAAAAACAAAGTCAGAAAGGGTTCTTTTTTTAATAAACTAGTCTTGAAAACTTACAATGGTTAAAGCTTGAAAAACTAGAATTATTACTGAAGGTGATGAATACCCCCACACACTGCTTGCACATAATTATGACATCAACCTTAAAGTAAAATTATAAGGCTTTTGAATGGGAAAGCGTTATGATTATATTTTATGACAACACTGCTTGGTACCAATCATTCCTGTGAAGTTTCATTCAATTCTGGCAAAGGGTTATGAAGATGAAGCGCGCACAAAAATCACTATGTGAACTGTTTAGGGCCATAACTCTGTGAAAAATAATCCGACAGAAACTTACCGAGAGCATGCGCAACTAGGCTTCGTACCAATCAGTCCTGTGAAGATTCATTCAATTCTTGCAAGAGGTTTTGGAGATGAAGCGAGCACAGGACTGTGTCTACAGACAGAAGCTGAATCCGGTATACCCCTTTACAACTTTGTTGGGGTAAATAAATGTATGTCAAACGGTCATGATCAAGGGCAGCCTATGACAACTTTGAAATATATTTGCATAACTGTACACACAATCAAAGCTTCAAAAACAGGAAAGTAGGTCAAAAGGTCATGATCAATGTTAGCTTGAAATACGTTTGCCAAAGTATACACAAAGTCCAAATATCACCACTGTAGGTTCAAAAACAAAGATGTAAGTCAAAAAGTATCGGACAAGGCCATTCAATGTCAGTATTGAAATTACCTTTGCAAATCATTTCAGATGCACCAAATTTCATCACTGTAAAGCATGGTTTATAATGTTTACAAGGCTGTAATATCATTTGGTAAGGTGACCTACTTTTCGATCGCATGTGGCCAGTTTCTAAGTTTACTTAGAGTCCATCAAGACAACACTCTGACCAACTTTCATGATAATTGGTATTGCGCGACAATATTTACCTGGCAATCATTAATCCTCACTAATATCTTCGGTTACGTTCGGGTATTTTTTCGTTATTTCAATTGATTAATGTATCGAACAAATACATTTCACCAATGAAGTTCACACCGCAGAGACAGTGGCGTAGTGGTAAGATGCCTAACTTGTTTGCAAGGTTCCAAGGGTTCGAATCCTGCTAAGATAATCATAATTCTTTAAAAAGTTATTTATAAGAGGATATTTTTATTTAATTTGCCACACTGTTTATTGCACCGTTTTCGCTTTTTCCCCCTGGGTTATCTTCGAAATACTTCGAAATATTAGCCCAGGCAATATTATCTTTAAAGCGTAGCTTTTGATGATTAGCACGTTGAAATTTTTTGTTAAAAATCTTGAAAAATCCTAGGTGAACAAGGACAATAGTGAATACATTTTATGCAACGAAACGATTAAAACTTGAAAGTAAAACAACAAAAAATTATGCAAGACTCGAACTTGAGATTTGGAGTCAAATGCCTGATCCACTACGTCATTTCGGAATGTGACAGCTGTGGCCTGTAAAACGTACACAAGCTTTTTCTATGATTTGCCTTTTTGACCAAATTTTTGACCCCATGCACGTGATCCCTTTCTGAATTCGAGGTAGGCTTCATCAAGACAAAAATTATGATCAATCTTCATTATGACTTGGATCAAAGTGTATCCTCTGGGGTATTATCAAGTTTTTTTATGTGATTTGACCTCATGTGACCTTGTTTGTCCAATCCTAAAATTTATGAAAACAAATATTCTGCTTAGCTTCCATGATTTGGTACAAAATGCAGGCTCTATTGCGTACAAAGGGTTTTCTATATTTTGACCTTGTAACCTAGTTTTTGACCCCATGTGACCCAGTTTCAAAGTTGACTCTAAAGTTCATCTAGGTAAACATTCTGATCAACATTCATGTTGGTTGGGTATAAAATGCAGCCTCTATTGTGTGTAAGGTTTTTTTCCAGGATTTTACCTGGTGATCTAGTTGTTAGTCCCATGTAACCCAGTTTCAATTCCAACCTATAGTTTATCAAGAGAAACATTCTGACCAATTTTAATGATAACTGGGTGCAAACTGCAGCCTCTATTTCATGCACGAGCTTTTTGGTTTATACTAATCTATTTTAGCTCGATTGAGAAGAAAAATTGAAGCTTATAGAGTCACTCTCGAGTCCGCTTCCTGGAAAAACCAGTACAAGTGTCATATGAGGGGGTACGGTCCTGACCCCAGTAGGGCTCGAACCCGCAACACAAGCCTTTTCAATGATTTAACAATGAAACGAGACTCAGTTTCAATCCCAACCAAGAGTTCATCAAGACAAATCATTATGACCAATTCTAATGATAACCGGGTGCAAACTGCAGCCTCTTTTGCATGCACAAGTTGTTTCTATGGTTTAACCTGATAACCTGATAAAAAATTTCAAATTGACATTTTAAATTTCTACTTGAGTGAATTTCTAATATGCTGCGCTAAACACCCACCACCTTTCAACCAATTTCAGCATTCGTAGCATCGAATTCAGTTTTTGTTTATTTCGTCGTTAAGTTCAGCAACTACCCTTGATGGCCATATGATAACAGCTTATGAATTCTGAGCAGTATTCGCACCATCCTGCGCGCTGTAAAAAGATACCGTAAAACTGTACGGGAAAAATCCTGGCAGCTGGTTTCCAGCAGTGTTCCGTATATTTTTGGTTGACCGTAACAATTAAATCCTGCAGTTTTACGTATTTTACGGACAAAAATTTGACGACACGCCCGTGAATATACCGGACAGTCCTGGGACTTTTCCCGTAAAATTTTACGATATATTTTTACAGTGTGCCGTGTCACTGTCACATTATGTATCGTAAATTAACTTTAACTACTCAAGTAAACAGTCCGCATAGCGTCTAGTGACTTACTGGATATTATTTACAGATTTGAACACGGTAAAAAAATTACTGCTTTTCTAAGCCACGAGTTAGTTATATGGTGATTTTCAGTATATACCTGATAAATTGTTCAAGTGTTTGTTTAGATGTTATCCATGTTAAGAAATTTCTTAAATTACAAAATATTTTGGTGCTTGATTATGTTTGGGGGAGTAATTTTTCGCGGTTTACAACACTAATAAACACTTGGCTAAGGCTGTGGCCATATGGACCGGTCTACAGTAACAAAAATATACCCGCTCTTCTCCGAAAGACAGTGATTGCGACATAAAAAAATGCAGAATTATTTGACTACATGTCTGATATATGATAATTTGTATAAAAGCACTGCTCAATTTAAGGTAAGTCGCGGGTTTCCCCCAGAAATCGGGTCATTTTTTAAAAGGCAACGCAGATTTAAGATATTTTGCATGACAACCCCGTGACTAATTGTCTTTTGTAGAAATAATACGGTGAAGTGATATTTCCATGGAAACTGAGTTAAAAGCGCCACCTAGCGGGGAGGTGTATTTTCGTCAGTTTTCGTGTTATTTTCGTTATATCTCTTTCTATGTAGATAACGAAACGATCTAATTTTCATAAATGCAATATCGAATCATTTACCCATCTGAAAAAATAAAAATATCTAATATGTTTTGCCAAAAATATGAAAAAGTGTGGAACGAACCCTGTAGGGGCGACAATTTTTAAAGCAAAAATAACTGCAAAGTTGACTCATTTAGCGTCAATTGCGAAAAAACGGCCCGAGAGAATTTTTTTTAAAAAGCGCTATGGATTCTTAAACCAATTAAAAGCAATTTTATAAAATAAAAAAGGGGGGTCACCGTCCTTCTTTTCGTGCCACCGAAACTATTTTGAAGTGGAAAAAACACGAGAAACGTTGACGTAAAATACAAGATTGACGTGACGTAACGAGCTGATACTGAGGTTTTTCAGACGTTTCTTGTTAAAATAAATTACTAGCGTTGTTGTTTATTATGCAGAAGTCACTTTAGATCGACTTCAATGATTAATATATATGTAGTCGAGACTTAAATTTTAAATTTGAATGGACACCGTATTTTAATAAAATGGTAAAAATTGATCTGTGTTATGAACTAGTTCGACACCATTTTATTTACTTGTAACACGGATCTGCTGTGGTATAATGTTACATTTATAAACACAATACAGAAAACATTCGACGTAAAACTGAAGAAGAAATATCATTTTACTTGCCGCATTTAGCCCATCGTAAATACAGTATCTTCAATATAAGAATGGGCGCGGATATGCACATGACAACAGTGTGCATGGCGGGATTTCGGTCTAGTGATGCTTGTCAGTATGAACGTTTTATATATAGAGTATTTTTCTTAACTTTGATACAGTGTTTTATAAATTACTCTTTAAATAGTTACAAAATCGACTCAGTCAATGCTGGCAGAAAATACCTAGTTGTTTTCCGGAGAGATATAAATTGAACAACAACAATCTTCCTGATACAGTAGCACGCAAGAAAAGATTATATTAATATGATGAAACGCGAACAATATTATCAATACCAGACGAGCGATTCAATCGGGTTACATACGATATAACAGTTTGAATATCTTTATCATACATGTACTTAGAGACAAACCGTGTATCACAACAACATTTAAGCCGTCACTTTTATCCATCGTCGGAACCAACGGTCTATTACGGAATATAATATGAATAACCTGGGTACCGAGGATGCTTTTATCATAATGAAATGCTGTCTCAGTCCAGAAAATTTCTCATTTTACCCGGATATAAAACTACATTCTTCTTTGTTTTTGACAAAAACAAAATGAAAACAGCGTATGTGTTATAAAGTAAAGAAGATTTTTAAAAAAATTGTCTTCGCCCGTCCATTGATTCGATGTGTCTGTAGTTTCCTTTCACTGGAGACGTAGTGGCACAGGTGGGCATTCCTGTTACAGATGCAACTGTACTGCTGCTTTCACAGAGTTTGTACACATGTATATATACGCACAGCAAAAACAGAAAAGTTTCGATTTCAAGTAATTCAATGTTAAAACTGTATCGGGGGGCATTGAAAGATAACCTAACAAAATAAACGCTGCAAATATTCGCCAATTTGTCCGTTCTAAAGTTTACCCAGTTTGTCACGCTATAAGTTCATTGGTAATTTTTTTATAAGACACACAGCATGTGTACATTCCTCGGCAGCTCAGTTGGTAAACCGTTCGGCTAAACTTTTATTACCGCGGCAACCTCGGTTCGAATCTCGTCTCTGGTAGAAATAGTTTTTCTTTCTTTAATAAATAGCTTAAAACGCTGTTTTTATGTTTACCGAATGACTAAACACTGATTTTGTCAAAAGTAAAAAATACTCTATATCTGGAGTTCAGTAGCTTAAATGTGCAATGTAGTTATAGTAAAAAAGAAGTAACTGTAAAAATAAAAGATTTGTGAATTCTGAACCGGTTATTCTCTTAGCTATATGAACCTTTAATAATATAAAATAGGAGTTATGGCCACTTTATGTCCGTCTATCTATCCTGAAAATAGTGATAACGTTCTGACTGTTGGTCATTCCTGTTACAGATGCAACTGTACTGCTGCTTTCACAGAGTTTGTACACATGTATATATACGCACAAGTAGCGCGTATCAAATTCGCATACATTGACTTTAACGCCCGTTTCAACAGGATAACCTTACCTTCATTCCTATAAAAAACGAACTATTTAGATTCTCTTCTCTGTAGGAAACGGTCAACAGATATTATTGAGGTAACAATGATTTCATATCAGCGATTTTGGTCACTTGACCGTGGAAGCGGTGTCAGGCAGAAGTCATATGGACACATGACATGTGCAACACAAAAACCTGACTGTTTTGCTGTGAATGATCTGTTTCCACGTTTCTTATTTAAATGTGCAACGGAAATTTATCTAAATGTCCTATCAAAACTGATTTTTTTCTTATGGAAAATAACAACAGTAAGTTGTTCTTATAAATGAAGTTGTTGCGCATCTAAACGAAAACGTTTCACTTCAAGAGACCGACGTCAGTAATACACCGTGACGCCGCATAAAAAACCGTCATTAACGCACCCCTGTCGTGCTTCAGAAAAGTTTAGATGGCCTGAAAACAAAGTCGGTGACACCCCTTTTTTATTTAAAAAAAATGTTTATATCTATTTAAAGGATCCGTTACGGTTTATAAAAAAAATTCTCTCGAGCCGATTTCTCGCAATTTGCCCTTAATGCGTCCACTTTGGGGTCATTTTCGCTTTGAAAATTGCCTCCCATTCGCGGATCATTACGTTATTTTAGGTATTCAATGTGGATATCTTTAAATAATTTTGTATGCATGGAACTCAGATTGATTCGGCTTTGATTTGGTGGAAAAACCATAGCTGTAAAAATATTATTGACGGACTTATGTCCGTGAAATGACGAAAATCTTTCAAAAATACACCCTCCGCTAGGTGGCGCTTTTTCCGTGCTTATCGTTTACAGATAATTTCAAAACATCTTTTCCGGGAAAGCCAGTACCTCATACCACAGGCATGCACGATTTCGAAACTTTGCGTCGAGATTTAAAAAAACGACCATTTTTCAGAGGGAACCCCGCGACTTACCTTAAGGATTGTAATACAGTAACCACAAAATTACATACATGTATACATAAATTTAATCTGATAATTAGAGATAAAAGTATACATGCGCTGTTCAATTAAAATACGGTAAAACATGTACAGTTGTAACAGGTAGTAAAAACAGCAGTATTAGTAGTAGCAATAAAAACAGAAGTTAGAAATAGAAGTAGCAACAGAAGTAGTAGCAGCAGAAGCAGCAGTAGTAGTAAGTAGTTAGTTGTAGTAGCAATAGTAGTGTTCAGTAGCAGTAGTAAAAGGGAAAAAAGGAGCAGTAGTAGTGGTCACAAAGTATGTTATTGTGAAATCATATAAAAAAGCGCTATTAAGTGTAGAGTGGATTTTACGCCCGTTCCAATCGTATTTCGGTCAGTTTTACAGGCAGGCAGTTTGCCGAGTCATCGTTCCTGGGAACAACCAGTAATTGATCCCTACCTTCCGTAAGAAACTGTCAACTTTCTCACATAAAGATATATGGTCAGCAGCATGGCTCGAACTCATGACCCTTAGTCTATGAGAGGTTACAGTGATTTCAAGTCAGCGATTCTAACCACTCGACCACGGAGGCGGATATCAAAGCGCTAAGCGAGTTGATAGGGCCATTGTTTTGAAACCACGAAACGAATGGATAATGATATTTAATAAAAGATATCTTTAAAACACATATTCATACATTGATGAAATTCATCCAATAGATCTACTGGCTTTAGTACTACTAACATCTAGACCCTGGTTATTCAATGAAGGTATTTTATGGAAGATCAACAACGGATCATTTTTAATTCTGTCAAATTATTTTGAAAATCGGGTCAGCAGTTTCTCAAACGTTCCCCTTTTGGTTGCCATGGTAACCAGTGTTCTGCATGGATCTACCTCATTTGAAAGAATCTGACAGAGACCATTCAATGAGCATTAATTCCTGTTATGTTTAATCACAATTGTTCGGTAGGTTAGGGAAGAGAAATTGTACACCGCACGACAGACACAGATGAGCATAATAGCGTTGAGGTTGATTATATTTGGCGATTACGCAAAGCGAACTAAAAAAAGTAGCATTCCTGATAAGACGCCTTGGATCTCGAGGCTTTAAATGAATAATGTTTATTGCAATGTCATTACGGTATCTGTTTTCCCTGTCAACAATCAGCAAAATAGTTAAAAGTTGTTATCCATTGACTGACTTGAATTACGGAGAGATTTCCTTGCCGTAGTGGTATGTGTTGCGTGTGACTTTCACTTACAAAATTCTCCTTCATTGGGGAATCGCTCATTTTTTTCAAAATATTGTTAGAAATGTTATTAATGAGTAAAGACAGGCGACGGGTATATCAGAGCGGTTCCAAACTTTCGCTTAGGTTAGCTGAACACAGTAGTGTTGGCGAATTTATGGTGTGTAGAAACTACAAGCGCTTTTTGTAAATACAAGCACCAAGCAAAAATAAATTTCTTCCTATGAATAAGAAAAATGATACACGAATCAGAGGCTCATGTGTGTAATGAAAATTACCTGCTTTTTTATATATTCACACAAAATTGCTATTCCCGAAAGTCAAATGCATGCCCCTAAATGCGAACGAACTGCACACAGCGTAAATACAATATCAATCTTCACATGAAAGTAAAGTATATATAAGGATCCAGATAGTACTGGTTTCTTTCAATTAATCGGACAGAAACGGGACCTTTTTCTAAATAATTCTGCCAATATTGTAGATAGAAATACGAAATTTTCACACAACGAACTTCGGTCTCAGCTGTACGTATCCGTATACTTTGCGGTGGTCACAAAATATGTTTTCTAGTTCAATTCGAGTAAAACAGTAACCAATAAAACGTCCCCGAAATATGCAACGTACGTTCAATCATCCGGACAGTTGTTTATATGTGTAAAAAGTATGTTATTTCATCATAATTTTTTCTTTCTAGTTGATTTTCTCACATAATGCTCTGTACAGCTAAAAGTAAACAACTGGCATTCCCAGAAAAAAGGAACTAGTTACTATTTATAGCATTAATCCTGAAACGAGGTCCGTCATGGTTGCATTGATTTAGGTCCTAATGTACTAAATGTGTTATAGTGCAATGCTTTCAGTATGAATTTGACAAAGACTATCTACTCTTTAAAGATTTAAATATTAACTTTACAGTTTGAATGGCTTTCCCCATTTCCAACTGATACAATTTTAACGAAACTAGTGTTAAAACGGAATGTTAGTATCGCTATACATCTGGGTGCAGGTGCGCATGTGCATTGATATATTAAGTCCCCACGTGGCAATGGCCGTCTGCAATTACAACATAATGCAAGTGCGGTATATATATATCAAATTTATTAATGCTGTTCACTTAAGTTAGAAGTTGGCTACACTGTCACAGAAATGGAAAGCGTCTACATGATTCAGGTATCCTCATTACACGTTGGATCAAAGGATAACTGTTTAATGACGTGCAAATTGAAATTGTCCGGATGATTGAACGTCCGGTTAACATGTAGGATACCAGTATGTAGATCTACATTTTTGTACTTTCATTTTCAAAATTGATGAAAATTTGAATATAATTACATGTATTAAGCGGTTAACATTTTAACATGGTTGCATGATTATCAAACAAAAAATACTCGAAATAGTGACATCTCGATCTACATGTATAACTTAAAATAATTTACTTACATTAATCAAGTCTGTCCAACTTACTTACACGAATCAAGCCTGTCCAACTGTAGGTAAAGCGATACTCGGTAATAAAAGTCCGTTCGTCACATATCTTACCAGTTAGTCAGGTATCCATACTTTTTTCTACGGAATCCTGTTAGTGCCATTTAAAATGTCGTGGGATGAAAGTTTTTCAACGTGCGTCAACAATCTTTTGTCTTTATTATCATAGGTGTCACAGCCATTCTCAGAGCTGAGAATTTGACCACATAGGCAGACGTTGAGCAGAGGATGAAAACCTGGCCAGATGAAAACAAACTGATGCAAATAAAAGACTCTGCTGGTCAACCAACTTTCTATTCTAAACATTGACATACAACTTTCACTCGTGGCCTTGATTTCTGCAAAGAAGACATTTACAGTATATCACAAACAGGATATACTAACTATCGCACTGTTTACCTTGCCATGTGGTTCAAAGACGGACAAAAACATCAAGCAAGTGCTTAGTTCCCTAGAGCAAAAATCTAGGCCAGATTATATATATTGCAAAAGAAAACTGCATCGTTCAACCTTGAAAATGACCACAAAAAGCTTTAGAAGCTCAGCAAACAGTTGAATGATGAAGAGGGGATACATGTTACGTTAGTCAACCTCCAGTTAGCGTTTGACAAAGTCTGAACCGACGGTCTCTTTGTGATGTTACTAGTACTTCGGATTGTGATCGGATGCAGAATGTATATGTGTACTAAGTACTATCGGTTGAAAAAGTGTTGACGGGACCATAGTCGTTACTTCGTAAATGCCATGGTTTCACTAAAGGAAGCTCACTTTCTTCCTTTTATAGATGACTTAGATGTGTCAGCGGTGACTTCTATACTAATGACCTTGTGCTACAAACTTTAGGATATAATAAGCTTCCGACATGGTTTTCAGCAATGGAAGAAATGAGGTGAAATTCCTTCGGCAGAAGACTAACATGGAATCCCAATTTAGCCACAGCTGAAACTTAAGTTCGAAGAAAGGAAGACAAATGACACGAAATGAAAAGATACTGAAGACATTTACAGTTGGGATCAGTCAGGCTCCACCTTGAATACGGTTCCGTCTCCTAAATGACCGATGTAAAATCAGTAAGTGTTAAATAAAGTATTGAATGCCTTAAGAATAATTACTGGAGCAATACGTACAGCTCCAATTCAAGTCATGGAGGAAGTCACTGACATTCAGCAACTCAATAAAAGAAGGGAGCGAAGGTCCTCGCGGAAGCCAGAAAGTACCAGATGTTGCCAGAGCAGTTTCCGGTTCCCGAATAATCGGCTTTGTACATGAACCCAAATTGGAGAAAGGACCACTCAAACACCAGTATCTACGCGTCTGTACCTGTGTCTGCATGGACTACGCTTAATCGGTTATAAAAGATGATAATATGAGAATACCCACGACACAAGCCGTGATCTCGGTTGACTATACACCGGAGACATGGACACATGTACATGTACACAGACAGCTATGCAAAAGCTCAAGGTTATGGTGCTGGCATTTTCATCGTGCACACATCTTGTGGGTTTGAAATAGTGAGCATACCAACATGCAAGTATATAGCGCAATACTGCACCAACTAAAAGGCAGAAGAAGTACTCATAAAGGCATCAACAACAACAATTTTAGTTCTGCTAATGCTATTTTCATTTTCGTTTTGAAAGGTTTGTTTTCTAAAACTGCAAAATAATTAACATCTCTACCGGAGTCAAATACCAATAATCAAGATAACACAGGTACTGAACCTTATTATTTTGAAATTCTGTATATATTATATATAATGTTCATCGGTCGGTCTTTTTTTGTCTGATATTTTTATATGTCTAGACAGGTGTGCACATCGGTAAAACTTGATATTATATTCGTAGGGTTAGGTAATAAATGAAGGCACTGGTCCAGCTGTGACTGGGAGATTTTATCATTGACCTGGGGTTTTTTTTCAACAGAGTAGGGAATAAAACGTGTTTTTTGTGAAAAATCGATGTAATTGACGATGCAACGAAAATGCTCCAATTCGTGTTTCACAGGTCATTTTCACAGAATTTGGAGCTACAGTGTAACCTCCACTAACGGTCACCTCCCACTAACAGCCACCTCCTCACAACATCCAGTTTTAATTTCCCCCGTTGGGTTTTCTATATGTTTTACCTCCCACCAGCAGCCACCTCCAAACTCCGGCCAACGGCCACTATTTTTCATTCCGAATTGACAGAAAACCTCTCAAACGGCAAAAGAACATACTTACCGCCCGTCAAGATTTCGACCGGAAAAGATTTCCAAAAAGCAATATCGGAAAATTTCGAGTTATATTTTGGACTGAAATTCGGTCGTGGTCAGACGCGAAATTCGCCCACAAAATGGATATGCATGTATACGTACACAACAGTCGCCCATTTCTGGTTTCCTAGGATGCACTTTGACATCCATAAATTGGTCTTTTGTGGAGTATTTACTGTTCAGACACACTACGAAGCCAGAAATGGTTTACCGTTGTATACGACAGTCGCCCAATATTGGATTCCGATATTTATGTACACCAATATCCCAAAATTTGTTCATTGTCGCAAAAGATGTTACCAGTGCCCATTTCTTGTTTCTCCGAGATACACTGCGACATCCATATAATTATTGGTCTATTGTCATATATTGTTAGTTACTGCTCAAGTAAGGAAAAGGTTTACGTTTCACCCAACATATTCTTCACAGAAGGACAGGTATCATGTATCAAACACAGATCTAATTATGTATGTTCATGTAAAACATACAATACAGAATCCGGGACGGGAAGCCTGTGCCGGTTTTTATATACACCTGTACATGCAAACACCTGCATCACCTTTAATTTCAAAACTAACAATTATTAAATATTTTAAAGTGTGTCACGGTATTAAATGATCATTGCACCATTTGTGCACAAAACATCCGAAATTTAATCAGACATTACCTGCAGATCTGCGTATCTGATAACAAGTCTGCACCTGCTATCGTACATCATTATACTACCAAAAACTTAACTTTTCATGATTAAATTTCGTTTTGAATGTGTTTGAAAAGAAAATATAAGATACTTGTAGTTTATATCCCGAAAAACTGTACGTAGAGTAAGAAGTATTTTGGGTTATTTATTTATATATCGAATTTACCCGACAACCAACAGAACTGGATCTAAAAATAGCTTTTTAAGAACACAATCTGAGTTACTACATGCTAGTTCAAATGTATTTCGGCACTCAAATTTATACAGGAGTATTTTCGGTTTTGTCGTATAAAGTCGACACCTTTCGTCCAACTTCGACATCATAATTGAGTCATAGAAAAAAGATCCAACATACACTAAAGAGAAGAAATATGACGCATTTTCAAGATTTGTATACACATAACTGCCTGTTGATTACATGACTTGTATCTAATAGCAGTGTGCATAACCCACGTGACTTGCGACGTCATTTTTAGCTACTGCGCCCCGACTCGGAGTTTCAAAAGGCTGTAAGTATTTCATTTTTAGGTCTATTACTTTGAAATATAGCTTATTCTAAGCGGAAAACAGTCTTCTTTCCATAGATTATAATCTATCCTTCACCAGTTTAGTCGTTTGGTCCCCAAAATGAGGCAAATGGTCAAATTTGAGAAATTTTGGGAGCTAATGTGACAAGTGTTCACACATTTTTGTAACCTAGCCCATAAATATGTACATAAACAATGTTTCTATCAGTGAACGAGAGTGCATGAGGATGATTAGCATCTGAAAAATGATTTAAAAAATGACTTAAATGCAAAGATAGCTAAATATTTGTTCTTTTGAAAATGGGCTACGGTGCAAGCAAATTTAGTAAGGGCAAATGCGACAAGTCACTTTTAGAGTACGGTGCAAAACATTAAACAATTTATGTTGAAAAACGACAGAACTTTGAAAGAAAAATATATATATCAGAATTGTTTAAGATAACTGCGGACCTTAGGACCAGAATTAAAAAAGTAGATGGAAAAGTACGAAATTCGGCCCAGGTAAAGATCTACATCTATATTTTCAAGAATTAAATTCTGTTTTTCTATTTAGCTTTAACATTCATATGGGGGCACCCGTTTTTCTAACGAAAATTGATCGTTTTTCTATCATAATTTCAATAATATTTTGGCGATTTCAATTTTATCATTATTTTGACAACAACCTTTATTTGGTAGAAGCAATTTTAATGTGTCTCATTCATTACAAAACCAATATTTCTGCGAAAACAAATAGTCCGAAACAAAAAACGTAGTGAATTTGTTTCGTCAAAATTTACGGATTTTGATATATAGCGCATTATCCGCGAGGTCAAAGTTTTTTATAGATTTATATTATGTGCATCAGGTTGTGCTCTTAAAAATAATCGAATAAAAAAGGCACGTGTTCACGTTGGCTTTTTCAAAAAAAATACCTTTTAAAATTACGATCAAATGCTAAAAATGCGCCATTGACAACGACGTTATGCGTCGCTATTATTATGTGTTATGACAAACACTGAAATAATTAATGCGTTTTTTTTATTATTTATGCAGAAAATTTTGTGGGACATATATGCGTTTAAACTCTTTCAACTGTATTTTTAAAGTAAATATAATCATTCTTCATAATGAAATTTGTACAAACGGCGTTTTTAGCAGTTTATATAACTAATCCCGATTTGAAACGTGTTAACATTTCCTCTTTAGTGTGACGAACGAAGGAAGGTTCTCCGGGTCCAAAAACGCACTTCAACACTTAAGACCGTTAGACAAAAAATTATGATATGTAGCGTATTTATAGTTGTATAGTTTTTGAAAGTGTCTCGGGTCTTCGTCCGCACCCAAAGCCCCGGATCTGGAGACTAAGCTATATATCTGTCACTTCGAGCCCTGTACATATTTTTGTATTTTCTATTAAACTACTTTCTTTAAAAAGTCATCTTTGACAAGATAACGCACCACTTTAAGAAGATAGATGACTGTTTGACATAATAACACGTCACTAAGACAAGATAACACAATAGTTTAAGAATAAAAAGCATGACTGTTTGACATAATAACATTGCACTTTGACAAGAACATAACACTTTAGAAGATGTAACGGTTCATTAACAAGACATAACTACCATTTGAGAAGATAGAAAACCACTTAAACAAGACAAGACACTCTGTTAACAAGACAAGTTGTAATGTATCAAAATAAGACAGCTGCGGCGTTCCATACTTCTATAATATAAATCGCTATCCACCCATTAATTGTACAACAACTTTACTGTATATTTTGATTTTACCGATGATGACTGGAATGTATAGCTTAAACGTTCAGGTTAAGTAATAATACTTGCAAATATTCAGTTTTATTTATGTTTTGAAGTATTTAAATTTGAAATTTATTTTAAATTCAATATTACGTTAAAACCAAAATAACATAGATAGGTGTGATGCATTAGTTACGGATGGATGGCAGAGATGTAAATGTGCAGATTGGTGCATTTTTTTCCATGCATATCCGGGATGATATTGATAACCATTTCGTCTTCAATGTGGCAAATGTTTCCTTATGCAAATACAAGTGATTATATCAATAACATATCCTTGTACGCCCGTTTGAATTTTACCTGTTTTCACAAAAAGAAGATTAGATCATTTTAGTCAAATAGTTCTGACATGAACAAGCCTTGAAATCAGTGTTTAAACATCCATCATTGTTCAAAACGGTTCAAGCCTTGCTACCAAATATGATTATGTGAGAAATTTAACACACTAGCGGATCCAGGGGGGGGCGCACCGGCGCGCGCCCCCCCTAAAATTCCCCAACCTTACATAAATGTCTGAGTTTAAATTTATATTTTCTGTTTCCGAAAACGGTATCTTAAAAGTATCAAAAACACGTTTGAAATGCAGGAAAATGCACGAAATGGCACCCTCGAAAAAAAAATTTCGGGCGACACAAAAAGTTAGATTATAGTTTTAAAAGGATAGATACCAACAATAAGTTTCAGAGTCTTCCGCATCTTATCGTGTGTTAGTTTATTTCATTTATCCACTCTTATATCTAGAATAGCATACAATATATGCCAAAACAAGTATATGCCACAGGCCGTAAAGATCTAAATTAAAATTGCAGTTTGCATCGGACCGTAACAATTGATTTTGAAAGCAATAAGTTCTATGATCTGAGACCAGTGAAATAGTGTAAAGTTTTTGAGATTTTTGTTTTCATTTGTTTCTAATTTCGTGTAAATATACATGCAAATGAACATGAAAAGTAAACACAAAAACGCATGCGTATAAAAGACAAACTTTTTGATAGCAGTTAACGTAGTCTCTCCTCTTTCTAAAGTGACTTGTCGCATTAGCCCTTACTAAATTTGCTTGCACCGTAGCCCATTTTCGAAAGAACAAATATTTAGCTTTTTTTGCATTTAAGTCGTTTTTAAAATCATTTTTCAGATGCTAATTATCCTCGTGAACTCTCGTTCACTGATAGAAACATTGTTGGGCTAGGTTACAAAATGTGTGAACACTTGTCACATTAGCTCCCAAGATTTCTCAAATTTGACCATTTGCCTCATTTTGGGGACCAAACGACTAAACTGGTGAAGGATAGATTATAATCTATGGAAAGAAGACTGTTTTCCGCTTAGAATAAGCTATATTTCAAAATAACAGACCTAAAAATGAAATACTTACAGCCTTTTGAAACTCCGAGTCGGGAGCTTTTTTACTTGGCGCAGTAGCTAAAAATGACGTCGCAAGTCACGTGGGTTATGCACACTGAATATGAGTCTACTGACTGAACTTGAACAAAATGTTACACGTTTTATTTAGAACCATATTTTTCATTAACATACTATTTGCATCGTCGGAACCCACTGTTTATTCCTGCCGCTTGTCTTCTGTAATATATTATATGCGGCGGTATTATACCGTATTCAGTGGGTAATAGATAGCCTGGGTTACCGAGGATGGCTATTAGTTACAACAGTAATCCTGTTTTGACCATATCTACAGCGGCCTCTAATTTGGATGAAAAATAACTCCAATCTGCCTAGACATTAGCCTTCATTTAAATGAAATGAAAAATGACCTTTGCTTTAATTTGTAAAGTCATTGTACTGTTAATGATACCAATTTATTGTTTTCATTCATTAAATTATTTTTAAACTGTAGATAACATTTTCATGAAGTTCCAATAAGTCTGTTCTGTTTCAAAATAAATAAAGAAGTTAGATAAAATCAAAATGATACATATTTTAAATTTAACCCGTCTTTACAAAATCTTGTATCGGCCGTTTAAACGAAATTTCGAGTCTACAGTAGCATTTATGTTAACAAAACAAAATGAGAAGAAAAAGATCCTGGATGACACAGAGCAAGTTGTGACATCATACGTATATACGACGTCATCAATCAAAGTCCAATTAGCAGTTAGTAATTGAAATAATTATAAAATGAAAGGAAATCCAAATAAGGTGTCGAAAAAAAAAAATAATAATATCAAACAGGGAATGCCACGTACCGAAAACGCAGCCTCCCCAAAACGAGCCCCACAGCACCCAGAAGTGCACACCGCCAACACACACACCACCAACACACACACACACACACACACACACACACACACACACACACACACACACACACACACACACACACACACACACACACACACACACACACACACACACACACACACACACACACACACAAGTTGGACACGTGTCGGCTTTACCCGAACTTGCGCTACATGTGCTTTTAATATTTATTATACTTTTATCATAGTGTCACTTTGTCATTCTGTATTAAACCCGATTTCTGAAAATTTTACAGAAGGACAAAAACTTCCTATTTTTAGACAATATCATAGAATACTTTCCTTAAACTTTCACTTACACCATTTGACAGTCACACTTTTGTTAAATACTGGTAATCAACGAAAATACTTTTACAGCAGATGGGAAGGGACATTTTACATGAATATAATGATTATGCAAAAAAGTGATTTTTGCAAAAAATATCACTTACACAAGTTTGCATTCAGCCCTCAATGTGCTCCTAACACTGACACAGGACGGCAGTAGGCTAATCTTATTGCGGTATTTAAAATGTACTTCAGTAATCTAAATATGGGAGTTTGGTGTATACGTCTGTGACCAAAACGTAGGTTGTACAATATTACGTTCGACATAACTTTAATATAAAACATGCAATCAACAATCGCCTTATTCTGGTTCGACAGTAGCCCGTATAATGTTTGTGAAAGTATTCAACTGAACACCGATTCTGGACATCTGTCGTATCCGCTCACGACCCAAAGTTAGGCTATTGTTTTTGTCAAAGTATTCAATTTAACACAAGTTCTGAGCAGCTGTCGTATCCGCTCATTACCAAAGATAGGCTATTCTCGTGTCCGCTCAAGATCCAAAGTTAGGCTATTCTCGTGTCCGCCCACGACCCAAATATATGAAATTTCGGTAAATAGACTTGTCTCAATATTTGTTCGGATTCCTTTCCCATTATCGACTTACGGAGTGCAGAATAAGTTTTAATCAGTGTGTTTACGGATAATATGTTTAGAAATTGATAAACAATACCATTATCAACATAATTGTGTTTAATTTTTCTGTATCAAATACATTATTTGAAAAAAAAAATATGTAAAGACAGTAAGAGCGTCTTAATTGCAGTATTTTATATAGCTTGGTAAACAAACATTTTTACAACAAGAGTATGTTGATAATATGGTATAAACTATGTTTTAGTTTCTTTATTTCCACTGAATCTGTCACAGAGTCTTTGTTTGTCAACTAGCAAGAATATATTTCAAAATGTATCCGTTCTTTATAATAATTCACTGATTTGTAGTTCTCTTTACACGAATTATTAGTGTCAGTATATAATACTACAATATTATGACATCCCGACCAAAACAAACACAGTATACATTAAAGGGAAAAATAAAAATTGAAAAAAAGCATGCACCCACCCACTAAAGACAATAGTGCTCTACCTTAAACCGTAACTCACGCATGTGAACTTCACAATTTAGTGATGTGTTATAAACTGTTGATGTGTAAGATTGAAAGAACAGCTCAACTATTTCTATGGTCGAGCATCTGGAGGAGACATTGAACTAATAAACAAGTGCCAGTTTGAATAATTTCATCATTTGACTTTGTCAGGAAACTTGCACAAAAATTTGAAATTTTCATGTAAGTAACCCAAGAACTGAAATGACATGTTTTAACAATATTTGCAACAAAACACACTAATACAGGTTCTAAAAGCTTATATAACAGTAATTTGTTTGTGTATTATGTCAAAAGACCACCAGACTACATTTTAGTGATATCATCATGTTTTCACTGGTGGCCATTTTGTTTTGGGGCAAGTTACCTTAACACGAACTGGGTAGGAAGTCCAGAATGTTTATCGCAATAAGCACACCTAGGCAAAAAGCTCAGGTGTGAGATAAATTCTATTGTGATCGTGTACAAGTTCACAAAAAGAAGATGAAGCATAAATAGCGAATGCAAAATTATATACTTCTTTAACCGTCGCTTTCCAAATTATTATTAGATGGCCATTTCTATTCAAGTCTAAGCTACATGTGATTATTGATAGCAGCCAAAACGGTGTCCATGAATCTTGCCAATTTAGGAAGAATTTTGAAAATTTGAAAGTTCTGCGTTTAATTTTCAATTTTTCACTGAGAAAACACATAAATTTCTCCGATAAGAGATACTATTATATTTGTAGTTGTTCGCAAACGTCTGTGAAAATGGTCCGTGAAACACGAATTTGAACATTTTCGCTATATCGTCAATTGGTGAGTTTTGCCTATAAAATACCAGATCGGTAAATTGTTAGTATATGCCTACGACATTTGACCCAAAATTTAATGCTAATGCATATGTCTTATGCTAAACACCTTAACTTCGATAACTTTGAGCAAAATCCATGCATTTCGGGTCTGTTTTGCACTTTTTACCGTTGAATCCTCTGCATTCAACTTGCATTACTTTCACACGCATCGATGTCTGAAACAGCCGACTAGCTTCGGTCATGCAGGACAGAAGTTAGCATTACGTAAGAGTATTCGATTCTTCAGAAGTTGCTAATAACCATGTGAAATACACGAATCTGTTATACTGACTTGGGTTTTGTTTACTAAATTAGCCATTTTTCGTCGGAGCCTTTTCGTTACGTTAGTCGGAGTAGTATCGTTAAATTGGAGCCAGTGCGTTTTGCCGATACAGCGTGATAATTCCGCATCGCCTCTCTGTATCTCAATTACTTCATGTACAGCGTTGGTACAATCAAACTTGTATAAATTAACTCTCTCTCTCTCTCTCTCTCTCTCTCTCTCTCTCTCTCTCTCTCTCTCTCTCTCTCTCTCTCTCTCTCTCTCTCTCTCTCTCTCTCTCTCTCTCTCTCTCTCTCTCTCTCTCTCTCTCTCTCTCTCTCTCTCTCTCTCTCTCCTCGAGATTTATTCCATGAGAACGATTAAGTTGTAAGTACGTTCAAGAATAAATGAATTAGTATAAACACACTAAACTAAAATATGATTAAACTTCCGATCGATGTGTTAATATCTGTGTACTTCCAAACATAACGTGCTTTGTAGTTAAAACGAAAACAGAAACTTGTTGGTCAAATGGTTTGACACATACGTCTTCGAAAGTTTCCAAACTACTATATGTTAGTTCGTTTTCTCCCCATTAAGTAGTTGTACGCAGCGTCTGTCAACAAGTTGAAATCTGAAGAAAAAAGCAGATAAGGATTTTATATAAACAACATACTAGAAACAGCAATTAAAAACACCTTAAAGCAGTTTCCGGTAAAAAAATAATATCCAAAACGATATACATTTGTACTTAAGCATAAAATGTAAAATTAATGGCTAGAATCAACAACACAAATAAAAAATAATCTACTTTGTAAAGCTTTATAATTTGGTAGCGTACAATTTCAAAATTGAGATACACTTTACAGGAATTTATATTGGAACCTTTTGATTGGATGATTCGTTTTAAAACATGTTAATTTCAGAGAGTTCGAAGAACCTTGTTTTTTTCACCAAAGTATGAGAGCGAGCAGCATTATGTATTGATTTGATTGCAAGCCTATTATAATGAGTTAAAAAGGATGAAACAGGCAACGCAAATCCGACCTTCGGCTTACTATCACTCAAACTAAATAAAATATCAGCTAAACTGTACAGCTTACTTCGGTATTAAACGTGCCACACGAAAATGTCTATGCCACTATCACCTTTGTTTTGACTTTCTCATACCCAAAACGAAATGGGTCGTTTAGTGGCCATTAGCAACCATGTATAATACGATTAAGCACATTCTATCTTTAAATGGGAACCGTTTATTCCAACTTAATACCAGTACAATGTATAACGACAGATTGATTTGCTGAAACGTATAAGCTTAATACCACCTATTCTTCAACAGCAAGACCTACAAAACAATTTAAAACGATTTGAACCGCCGCATAGTACATTTTTGTACTTCATATAAAGAAACAACAAGTCGTTTATAATTAGTTACCATGTACAATGTACCTGTAAAAGTATAAGTTCAATGACTACACAGAGGAAATGCCTACTCTAAACATTTTACTTAAGCAGACTGTTGCCAAAAGTCGGTATCTTTAAAATCATCCAAGTTTACCTTACGGTACATACACAAGTAGATAGTAAAATAGACATAGTTATAACGTTTGTATGGATATTGCAGGTGTATGAGAAATATGACTGAAAGGTTGACAGACAAGGACATGGACCAGCTGGAACAATGGATTGGTACAGGGCCTAAAACATTCACACTTCTCTACGCTATAACAAGAGATGGATGTAACGCTACAACTTTCCACCAGAAATGTGACAACCAGGGACCTACGGTCACTGTGCTGTATAACCCACAGGGATCTGTGTATGGATGGTATGCCCCTGTCAGCTGGAACAGCAGTGGTGGATGGGTGAACAACACCAAAGCATTTCTGTACCAACTGCAGTTTAATGGCAACCATAAATCAGTCAGATTTCCCTTGAAACAAAATGGATACCAATACGCCATGAATGACAGTTCAGCGTACGGACCGAGTTTTGGTTCTGGAAATGATCTACATACATTTCAAAATACATTTCAAAGTACATTTCAAAATACATTTCAAAATACAGTTGTTAACAGTTATGGTACATACTTTACTCTCAATGGTAATATGAACGGCTTTGGAACCTGTTACGACAACCAAGGTATACAAGCAAACCAGATCAACAACGGCAACATGAACGTCACCGAAGTCGAAGTGTACAAAGTTGCTGGTAATTTTTTTATCAATTTTCTGTATTTCAACACTAAAAGTTTTGTATTTACATTTATTCTTACAAAGCTTCTACATTCTATAGTTTCCGAATCATGTATCTGCCCTAAGCCTACATAATATGTATGTACTTATGATGATTAAATCTACAAAGTAATATAACGCCAGTAGTAGATCATGTTCTTTTACACTCATTAAAATATTTTGCAGATGGCAAAAGAAAGTCTTCTCGGCATATGAAACCGTGGCGGAAAACAAAGGACTGGAGTGAAAAGGTTTGTTATCAAATTCGTTTTTAGAAGCTATTTTGCTTTAACTGTAACGGTTCCGAGCATTGGTATTGGTTAGAATGCGCACATATATTTTTTTGGTCATTACGCCATTCACAATATTACGAATTAACGTGCATATAAAAATAAACATAAAAAAGATGAAAAGTTTGAGTACACATTAAACCTCTAATTTAATAAATTTCTCAGTAATTCAATACTGAACATGTCATATCTGTTAAGAGTGCGCTGTTATTAAAGAGGTGTGTATTTATCATGTTTATATACCGGTAAGAGGAGCACTGCTGATAGTTATTGCGCGGTTAAATTAGATATATCTCTTTCTGATGTAATCAGAAGCAGAATGAAGTATATTTAGAAATACTGCGTGCTAGAACACAAAGAGAGAAAGGTCTCTGATGAAAATAACTGACGCTGTGTCGGTACAAGTTCTAGGGAATTATTAGATAAAGGTTTTAGTGAATGGCATGGTTGTCGAGTGGTTAACACTCTGGCCGGACTACCAATCCGGAGGTCCCCGCCGGGGCACTGGAAATTTCAGAAACGCTGTTCAGTGTTTCCCACCCATCTAGAGATGAACTGGTTAGGCCCCAGCTGTAGAAATGCGTGTATCGGTGCTGTTTACACAGAGCACGTAAAAGAACCGAACCAAAGTGTCTATTCTTAAAAGAGCTAGGGTCTGGTACCCGGGTTCCTTTGTCTCTTTAACCTGCGCCTGTCAGGGGTCTTGGGAAATCCACCTGAGGAGAAATCCTACGGTCGGCCGGGACTATAAATAAAAGAATGTAACATTTCAATCATGATTATGATTTGTGCAGCCACGGTGTTAGCTGCATGATTACAGTCACCCTCAAAAAGCTTCATTTCATATGAATGTTATGGGAATAATTTATGCAATTGTTTTCCGATATAAAAATGTTGTTAATCAGTTGTTTGTAATATATTTCAAAGTACATCATAACGATGATATGACTGAGTTCCGTCACGTTATTTGGAGAAAAAATGGTATCTTCTCCGTGTTTACCGGAGAATGTGAAATAGACTTCATCATTCGGTATTAACACCATGATGATAACGCACATACTGGTAATTAATTAAAATAAAAACCTGTTTTATAAACACATTTCATAGACGGAATAACCCTATAAATTTTTTATGTACTCACTTCCTGTATTACTTCTAGTTCTTAGACGAGCTCACAGAAGATATTGTAGTTTTCAAACCTGTAGAAGATTTAAAAGTAAAAAATGCCCGTATCCTGATGATCGGTCCAGTTGGAGCAGGAAAGTCCAGTTTTTACAACACGATCAATTCCATACTGCGAGGTCATATTACTCAGAGGGCGGATAGTGGCAGCGCAGAACAAAGTCTTACAACGACCGTAAGTTTTTATGAAAATGTATTCAGTATTTGTACAAATAAATGATTTGTTGAATTTTGTGAAATTTTGAGTTATTCACATGGTTTATTTACATTGTATGTGGAGTTTAGTTATTCTCCATCAACAATTCCATCAATCAACGATATGCAATTGATGAGCACCGCTCTCATATGTTTGAAAACACGTTGCTCTAAAATTTAAAGACCTGTATTTTTAAATTAACTTTACTGTATGATTTTAAATACAATGTAGTGACGTTTCTCTTTTTCATTATATACAGTACACGCCTTACAAGGTGAAAGATCGATCTGGGGCAACACTTAACTTCCGGTTGTGCGATACACGTGGTCTTGAAGAGTCACAAGGTTTAGACGTACTTGAGTGCAACTACCTCTTGGATGGTAACGTTCCAAATTACTACCAGGTATTAAACTTACTCTACTCTTCATCATTGTGCATTTCATTATGCAGATATTATATTTAATTTATTAAATCAAACATTAGATCTTATTAGATACCTGTACATTTTAATTAATCGGCCATCTCACGTGCGTTGAAGGGTAGTATTGTTAGGAATAATCGGACGAAAATAAGCAAATAAGTGTACAATACAGCAGTAGTTAGAATATTCTAGTATCGCATATTTGTAAAATGTAATACATGTATGTAAAAATCAGGCATTCCAAAAACATTAATGTGAATTAAATGATTACCATCTTTAGTTTAATCCATCCAAACCAATCAGCCCAAAAAGCATGGGGTTTAAAGCCATTCCGACAGCAGACGATATTATCCAGTGTGCAGTATTTGTGATAGACGCTACAACGCTTGAAGTGTTGTCCACAAAACTCATAGAGAAAGTGAAGGGCTTTCAGACCTTGATGAAGCAGAAAGGTAGTTTAAATTTTTGATACTTGAGTACAATGTATCTAATGTTAAAGAAAAATCCAATTAAGATTTGGATTGTGTGTGGGTTGATACTACAGTAACACTGAATTCAGTGCTGGGACAGAATTGACCCTAACAAAATAAGGCTGATGTGGGTATGCTATTACCAGTACATCGATGATTTATATGATAGTATTAAAGTACTTTATTCGTACATGTTTATCTGCCTTGGATTTAGAGTCTCTATGGAATATGAAATGTTCTTTGGAAATTGAGTTATAAGCTTTTTCTGTTAAATAACAATAACAGGGGCGTGTTTTCTTTCTTTTTAAACAGGGATTCCACAGGTTATTGTCTTAACAAAAATAGATAAGCTTTGCAAAGATGTCCAAGCGGATATTTCGTTCGCCTACACGAGCAAAACTGTTGAGCAACACGTTAACAAAGCGTCGCAGTTGCTAGGGCTACCGCGTGCTAATGTTCTTCCGGTTAAGAACTACGAGAACGAATTAGAGCTGGATGAGAATGTCAGTATTCTTGCCCTGTTGTCACTACGGCAAATACTGTACCTTGCAGAAGGCTTCATGGAAAATATGATAGAGAAAAGAAATGACGAACAAGAAGAGACCGAAAATCTTAAACTTGAAAATTAAATTTCTGACTTTATTGTTAATGGACAGAGTGATAAAGATAATTATTACACACCATATGCCTAACTTGGATCTGTTAAAATTGTGCGTTATTTACGAAATTTTTAATTACCTTCGGGTGAGAATATAGTTACAACAATAAATATTTCTAACATAGCATTTTCATGCATTTTCTACGGTCTTTGAAATGTGGCCTTTAGGACTTTCAGTCCCCAGGCCAAAAATAGCATGCAGTATCGTATGAATTTACACAATTATCGGCATGAAGGGGTTTGTTCTGACGTCATTTTGGGGATCCAGATCAATGGCCTTTGTTTAGCCAAAAGAAATCTGCCCACTTCGTGCAATTTTTGTTTTATCAACCATATTTCAGTCATTTTACAGGCGGACATTTTAAGTATATAACTAAACGTCGTTCCTAGGAAAGTTGTCAATGGTAGTGGCTTAACATAATTCCTAGAAAATTAAGTCATCAATGAAGGCGGTTGAATTTGCAGTCTATTCTTACAGGGTGCGCGTACCACGTGACTTTTCTGGTAAGAAGGGGCACAGAACAATGGCGGATTTCGTCGATTCGGGTAGCATTTTTCTTCATAATTTTCTTTTCATCTATAGAAATAAACAAAAAGGCACACGGGAGTCGTCTCACTTGGAAAACAAATCCCCGGTTTCAAGTTTTGTGTTAGTAAATGACCTTTATTTCTTTAAAAGTGCAACCACGCTTTTGGTGAACACAAACAGATGTTGGTAAGCGGGGATTCGGATCTTCAAAATCATCAAATAATCAACTATAAATTTAAACAAAAAGACAGCTTTGCAAACCTTCAGATGCCAGAGTATGGTCAACTTAGATTTCAACCAAAACCATCACGAAAACTGCTTATTCTATTGTGATACGGCTCGATAAATGAATATGCTAAGCCTGGGTTCTGTTTTAAAATTGCTAATCAGGGGTTCGATTCTTAATTATTTTCTTGTCAACTATTATATGGCGTAAGAAATAAAGCGCCTTTGTATTTGAATACAAAATTGATTCGCCAGACATTCTAATAATAATTTCTAATGTATTACTGATAAATGAAGAGACTACGAGTTGTTTTCAAATTTAATCATGGCAAATATACGTTGATACATGCTGACAACGTTATAATAATGTAGAATTGATATTATTAAATACGCCCGTATCAAGGAAGGAATGCCCCGACTGCTTTGAATATTATATATTTTATCTTTTATCACCTTTACATACATATCCGTGTGTCAAAACTATGGCAAATTTTTAAGTGGAAGAGTAGTCTTACAAATCACATACGGAAAAGGCACTATAATCAGGGTGCACGTTATTGTTTCCGGAAATCGTATCAGGCAACAATAATTTCAATACAATTAATTGAGTGTGAGTTTTGATTTTTTTTCAAATAAATAGTTAATTTATAATGCCAAGCAAAATTATGATTGTCTCGGGTATAAGACGGAGATTAATGTGCGGAGTTTCACCTTGTATGCATTTGCTGTCCCTTTTTCTAAAATATAATGGATACAATTATAACTAGTGTCTCTAAACTGTAAACTATACTCCCCAAAGTAAGTTAAGGACCACGTCATGTTTTGTGGTCGGATGTACTTGACTCAATTGCAAACTATTTGTTTCATGCTGAACAGATGATGTCATTTAATGATTTTGATATCAGAACAAGCGAATGTACGCGGATGTATACATCAAAATTATTGAGTTAAACTACAGTACCTAATCAGGCTCTTTTACATTTTGAATATTGTGACGATTGAGCTTCATTCACTTCACTGAGTAAAAGTAATTAACAATTTTGAAAAAAAGCCACACCTTTGGCCAATTGCTCCTAAGATCTTTGGTGATATCGAAGGAATATTGTTTTTTATGGCATATTCTCAAAAGCTAAATTTAAATTTTTTGTAATGTGTTTAAAAACATTCCTGGAATAGATATCTACCACCTCTTTATCTCTATTTGCTCGACTATATTTCTCATCTTTAAATTAAAAAAAATATTTACCCCACCCACCTTTTTCAGAGGCACTTTTTGACGCCGCGTGTAAACGCGGCGTCAGTATTGAATAGGTCTTAACTTTGTACCATAGGGTTGCATAATCGAATAGGGAGCAGCCAACATTATTATTGTAAATAAAAACTATGTATTATCTTTGAAAACAAAACCGTTATGAATCAATAAATTGTATTAACTTATTAAAAAATCAATACGATACAAAATACATATGTCATCTACCGTTATTTGAAAACTTTGGACACAGTTTCCCCAAACTAGTAGGATACGTTTTTTATAGCTTTGTTTACGGACCTTACGACCCGATATATCAAAGCTGAGAAAAAAGTTTCGGAAGATGTTTTGCTAGCTTCAAACATTCAGATTTTAAAAACATGTTGTCAAGTTGAAAAATAATTTCTTTGAAAGCTTGTTTTCAGATTCCAATTAAATTGTCTATCTGATAGTAACCTTAGGGGTCAAATACCATGTGCGATTTAGAGGTATTTTAGGAAACTTTCATCGAGGCTGTCCAAACTTTGCACCTTATAAAAAAGTATTGTCACGCCGGTCACTCTGCCTCTAACCGGGACAGTTGTTATAGCATATATTTATTCAGGCTATGGGTTCTAAGCTCAGTTATGGAGAGGGAGCTTTCTTGAGAAAGGAAGAAGGCACAGTTTAACATTCACACTAATTTATTGAAGATATTCAATAAGCATAAATGGCAACAATAAGCTCATGTAACAAGTGATGGCATTTACATATAATAACAATACAGCAGAGTCTACAGCACGTATGACTGCAGAGAATAACTAAGAGGAACAATATGTCTTAATGGAATGCAGCCCAAGGATCCTTAAGAACCTCTGGATTAAAGGGTGAGGAGGGTAACTCTCCAATATTACTTTAAGTATTAAAGTTTAAGGAGCTATATAATAATATACGAAGATTGTTATATAGGAGATTAACTATCTCTCCAATCTTAGTTTTATTCATTAGGAGCTGGATTCTATAGGGAGCTGGCTCTCGATCTGATGCTGTGTGTAAATAAGTTTAACCTTAAGGTATGAGAGAGCGATTGACCCCGATGAAGCGAATCGGAAGCTATATAATGATTTGACCTGCCTCTCTATACGTCACACAGAACGCGCCGTAGATGACGTATAGAGAACTGTTCGATTAACCTTTGAACTGGAATTCGGGAGATTCCGTAGTTACGTAATTAATCGAAGACATCGGCATTTAAAAAAGATGGCCGGCACGGAGCTGAATCGAGAGATGTCAACATATAAACCGGGGAATATTGACCAAATGAATTAGAATAAAATTGGAGCACTAATCCAAGGAGTTAGCCTGTGACATAGGCGTTTAGTTATGACCTGTATATAGGGTTGATAAGGTCTTCGGGTGAAATGAATAGGTTGGGAAACTTGGCCACTATTCCATGTGAATACATTCTAAAATACATGAGTGAAGATACAAAGCGTATCTTTGTAACAATGACTTCAAATAAATATTTTTAGATATATGACTAGACGAGATCAGCGGCTTAACAGTATTTTGACTTTGACTTGACTTATATTTAGACCCTGTGTGTAAATTATATTTGCACAGGTTATTAGTATATTCGTCTTGTTGTTACTGTATCACGCAAAATAAATATTTCTGTCTACGATTATCAAGGGGTATAAATGTTTAGACTTAAGAGCCAAACATGTAGAGTAAGTACAGTTGTTGGAGATGAATTTTGGCCCGTAACTTATTTGGAGGAGTATATATTTTTATATTGAGATTTTTTACAGAACATTCACTGTTTATTTATTTATGCAAACACTAACTAATTATTGTATGAAACGAAACATGGGTTTTGTGTCGCCTATAGTGGCGAACTGCTATAGGAGACGTTTAGGAGAAGAGCAAAAGCATTCAGGTGATTTTAGCAACATTGTGACCTATAATACATACGAGGTTGCATCACGCATTTTTTATGATTTAGGATGAAAGTTTTAAGCCACAATCTTTACTGAGTCCATTAATTATGTAACGTATGCGAAACATGTGTTGATGAAATTTAGAGGTCAAAATATTTGCACATGAACCGATGTCATACAAATTGAAGACATGAAAATACCAACTTTGTTATGACTGTCATTCATATTCAAACGAGGAAGAGTCAGTACTGAAGATGATACACAGTCAGGTCGTCCTAAAGACGCCACTACTGAAATTCAAGTTCACGCTATGCATCGTATGGTAATGAATGGCGTCAATAAGAGTGACCATTCTGCATATTGCTAATACATGTACTTAAGAAATAAGTTTTGGTTCTGTCCAATTAATTTTGTCTGATGTCCTTCATTTGAACAAACTTCCGACAATATATAACCACCAGACCAAAAATTGACTATCTGAATATTTCCAGAAAGCTTTTGACACGTTTTCAGCGAAAGGCAGAAAACCTTCCTTCTCATGACCCAGCTGATGTGAAGTTGCGTAACCTTTCCAACAAGTTGAACAGACTTGGTCCGTCGGGTCAGAAAAGCGGATTGCCCTATGTCGCTGTAAGTGGTCTGTATCCTGAAGAATATTGAATGCTTTTAAAGTACAGGTATATATTGGACAAGTAAAGAAAGGGCAGAAAATATGCCATAATGTTTTTAATTCTGTGTTTTATACATGTATATTTTTAACTTATCGCTTTAAAACTTATATTATGGCTTTCAACTTCAAGTATCCATCACAGAACCAAGAGCAGGTAGTTTATTTTTTAATGTGAATTAAGTAGCCGTTATTATCACACTAAGCATTTGCAATGGTTTATCGTAGAATAATTCCGTATATTAATCTCCGACTTGTACCCGAAACGATCATAATTTTACCTTAAAATTACAAATTGAATATTTACTTGAAAAAAAATTATCAAAACTCACATCCAATTATTTGTATTGAAATTATTGTTACCTTATACAATTTTCAACAACAATAACATTGTCCGTATGTGACTAGTTTGTAAGACTTCTCTTCCACTTTAAACATTTACACACGGACGTGTCTGTAAATGTAAAAAAAGACAAAATATAAAGATATAATATTCAAAAGAGTGAGGATATAGTCCTTCCTTAAAACGGGCGAAAGTAATGAAAACAAAGTTCTTGAAGTCTGTGTACATATTAAACTTCATGTCTCAGAGAGCCCGATTGTGTGAAAATTATGTCTTTAAATTTGATTTTCTCGGGTCACTATTCATAGCTTTGCGTACATGGCTAAACAATTTTTGCATTCAAAATGCTCTACGCATCCGCCTCTTGGCGTCGTCGGATAATAACGTTGTCAGCATGTGTCAAAGTCTATTTTCCATGATTAAATTTGAAAACTTACAACTGGTTAATATTATTCTCTTCATTTATCAGTAGCGAATCACTTTAGTATCAAATACAAAAGCGCTTTATTTGTTACGCCATAAAAAACAAATAAATTAAGAATCGAACCCCTGATTAGCAATTTTAAAACAGAACTCCGGCTTAGCATATTCATTTATCAAGCCGTATCATAACAGAATAAGCAGTTTCCGTGATGGTTTTGGTTGAAATCTAGATTGACTATACTCTGGCATCTGGAGGTTTGCAAAGCGGTCATTTTGTATAAATTTAAAGTTGATTATTTGAAGAATTTGAAGACCCGAACCCCCGCTTACCAACATCTGTTTGTGTTCACCAAATGCGCGGTTGCAGTTTTAAAGAAACTAAGGCCATTTACAGACACAAAACTTGTAACCGGGGATTTGTTTTCCAAATGAGACGGCTCTCGTGTGCCTTTTTGTTTATATCCACAGGTGAAAAGAAAATTATGGAGAAAAATGTTACCAGAATCGACGAAATCCGCCATTGTTCTGTGCCCCTTCTTACCAAAAAAGTCACGTGGTACGCGCACCCTGTCTTAGACCGGCAGTTAGTTACAACATTTATCAATGAAGCGATCACGTGATCAAGACGGTTGTTTTCGTATGAACACGAACGAGTTTGCTGTGCAACTGGCAATTTTTGAAGTCATATTTCATAATCACGTTATATTATCTACTAACAATATACAAAATAGAAGAAATGCGTCCGAATCCTAATTATAAGATGCGTGTATTGTTAATGTGTTTATTGGTGAAATTATTTCCTAAGGACTGAATAACGAAACAGTTTAAAAGCGTAAAGTATAATGAAAGTATATGTCAAACTAATACGGCCAATAAATGTTTAATTTGAACTTTTGGAAGATTGCATAGCAGAATACATTAATATCTCATATCACTATCCAATACTTCTGTCAGTTCTTCCAAAAATCAAGTAGAGATAATAATTGCTCTTTCTAAATCGAAAGAGGTCCTATGAAACAGTTTCGAAAAAAACTCAACTGCTTAATGTATCTCTTCAGTAGACAATATGTTTTTTCCATAGAACAAATCGAATATTCAACCGAGGAGAAAATCTCAAATCAAATTAATTAATTTCATTCACTGCGCTTTCACTCGTTACATTTGATTGGTCCAAAAAGTATGTTGTGCATATGCTTATATTTCTTGTACGTATGCGATTTTTTTTCTTGTAAGTACGTACGAGTTTATTCTCTATGTACGAACGTCTTTTATTGTCGCATGTACGCGTTTCATTCTGGTATGTATGCGTTTAGAGATTCATTTTCTTTTTCTCCTTTTTTATATTTTTCCCTTCTCGGCTTTCGTATACACAAATACATGTATGTACGCGCACTCGTAAACATTTTAGCACTACTTCGAAGATATGACATAACTTTTGTTTCTGACGAAGTACTCTATATATCGGCCCAGAGAATTTGATTGATTTTCCTTGTATTATCCTAACCTCCAAATACCTATGATTTTCATAATCTTGACAAATATGATAGAAGACTATCAAAAGTACATTCCTGTGAATTTTAAATATAATCAATCCCTTAGTTTAGCAGAACAGGTATTTAGAAGGTATTTATGGTCGGACGAACGGATGATGGACTCGCGATGGATGGTGACCGTTTGGTAAATAAGGCTCAACGTAAGCACTTGACGTTCAGGTGGATTAAAATACAGGAAAACGTCAACTTTTGCGCTACCAACCCGAATAAAACACATAATTCGAACTAATGAATATCTTACCTGCACTAGGTCCGCCTCTGTGTGCGAGTGGTTAGAGTTGCTAACCTGAAATATCTGTAACATGTCAAAGATATTAACAGAGCGTCTTCGGTTCGAGCCCTGCTACATTGTACCGATCATCTCTCTTTATGCGATGAAGTTGGCCGTAGTCTGCTAATAGATATCTAGCACTAAGGTAAGTCATGTACAGTAAAATAGGTCTTGAAAAAAACCAAATGCTACTTATATTTTCTACTTAAAACACTGAGTAGTAAGTATTTATCTATTAGTCCCCAACATATTATAGAGCGAGTTTGTTCAAGTCTTACGAAAGGGGTCAAAATCAGACTATCTTTGTTAAGAACGATATTCTGACATTACATGACTGTGTGTGTGTGATGTTTGGGTCTCTGTAACCTCGATCCTTGCCTGTCATTATTGGCAGTTATAAGGCCGTCATGGCTCTCTAATTATCATAGACATTAACTGTTTTATCTAGCTATGAAATTCAAAGAGTCTTTTCTATGGTGGCATATTTCTGCCATCACATAACCACTTAATTATCACGTTATTTATCATGATAAATATATGATTAACGCGTTAATTTTTATGTTAACAGATACTTATGTCAACACAAAAAGTGTATGCTACTGCCCTATGGTGGCATATTTCTGCCATCACATAACCACTTAATTATCAAGTTATATAACTAGTTAGTCACTTAGTTATCATGATAAATATCTTATTAACGCGTTAAGTTTTATGTTAACAGATACTTATGTCAACACAAAAAAGTGTATGTTACTGCCCACTACTGCCAACAGATACCTACATAATGATATTTTAGATATCTATTAAGTTATGTAGTTATGTAACTAGTTAGTCAGATTATTATGGTGTTAATTATCTGATTAACTAGTTACATAAATAGTTAGCCACATAATTATCACGATACTTATCTGACTAACTAGTTAATAAGTATCGTAATAATTATGTGGTTAACTAGTTATGTAATTAGTTAGTCAGATAAGTATCGTGATAATTATGTGGTTAACTAGTTATGTAACTAGTTAGTCAAATAGTTATCGTGTTAATTATCTGATAAACTAGTTACATAACTAGTTAACCACATACTTATCACGATACTAATTAACTAGTTAGTCATATAAGTATCGTGATAATCATGTCGTTAACTAGTTATGTTAAACACATAATTATCATGATACTTATTAACTAGTTAGTCAGATAAATATCGTGGTAATTATGTCGTTTACTAGTTATGTAACTAGTTAGTCAGATAATTATCGTGTTAATTATCTAATTAACTAGTTAAATAACTAGTTAACCACATACTTATCAAATACAAATACAAATATCTTTATTCACTCAAGACATGTAAACATGACAACATGAGGTATAAAGAACATAGTAATACGAGGCATAGTCAATACTAATGGAAATAATCTAACACAATTAAATATCGGAAGATAGTAGAAACAATTTACTATATAACCAAAGTACATAAACTTCTACATACATATTTAAAAAGATTACCGTTCTATTCTTCTATTCTATGGGAGAAAAACCAATTCAAAGTACTACGGAAGCGTATAATGGTCGACAGTTAATGTTTATATCAACTAGACATGTGTGTGGTAATATGTTGACTTTGCTTGATAATATTTTGCAATTGTGCGTTATGTCATGATAAAATAAAACAATTGATTAAAAACAGAGCTGTTTGTTTTCGTAACACGTTAGACGTCAAAAAGCAATCACAATATAATATCTTGTTAAAACTATTACTAAACAAACTTTTCCCGAATACGACAAATATTATTTGGCAAATCAAGTTCTTATCTGACGTATATTTCTCGCGCAAAGCTGAAACCAAAAACAATCATTACTCTACAGCCCTCGGCTATAATGAATTACAAGAGGGCCAAGATGGTCCTATATCGCTATCCTGTCCCAAAGACAAAAAGTAAGTCTAAAGTCATGATCAATGCCAACCGCTGACAATTTTTAAAATCTCTTGCGAAACGGTAAACACATTCCAAACGTAGGTTTAAAATCAATGTACAAAGTGACCTAACTTTTGACCAGATGTTACGCAGTTTCGGTCTTGACTAAAGTTCACCAAGACAAATCAATATGACTGATGCCGGTGTGTCAAATGTGGCATCTAGAGTTCGTAGGTGTTTCTATTATTTTACCTGGTGTCCTACTTTTTGACCCCACGAATCCCAGTTTAAAACTAAACATAGTGTTCATCAAAACAAACATTCTGATTAATTTTCAAGATGATTTGATTCAAAATGTAAATTCTAGAATGTTGATGTTCTATGAGTTCACCTTGTGATCTAGATTTTATGATGTGACCAAATTTCAAACTTGACATAGCATTTATCAAGACATCCAGGGTGATTGGGTGCAAATTTGGCTTCTGGAGTTATCACGAGGTTTTTCTATTTTTTTACCTGGTGTCCTAGGTTCTGATCACACGTAATATAGTTTCTTTCTTGTCCTATATTTTATCAAGACAAACATTCTTACCAATTTTACGGTTTGGTTAGGTACAAATGTGGCTTCTACAATATTTGGAATATTTTTTATTATTTGACATGGTCTATGATTTGACCCCGCGTGACCTGGTTTCAACTTTTGGTCGAGAGATCATCAAGAAAAATATTCTGACCAATTTTCATGACGATTGTTCTTATAGAATGTTCAGACGGTAAGTGTGGACAGACAGACAGACAGGCAAGCAGGCTAGGGTGAGCTCAAAAGAGAACATTTACACCAGCTATCTACTCTAGTTTCACCGATGTCGGAGCTAAATATTAACTCATTTTCAGTAATAAATTATCTTACACAAGCAAGATAAATCTTTCATGCAATAACTATACCGTTCAAAATGATTTTACTTGCTGAGAACGAATGCTACAATTATCGTGCAATATTTCTATTACTATCTTGCATTTTCCCGTAAGATTTCAAACATGATGCGATATTTTCGCATCAAATCTACATAAATATCTAGCAACTGGCGACCATTATACGCTTCCGTAAAGTACAGACAGAGTATATGTATATTCAATTAAACAAACATAATATATGTTTAACAAACTCGCAGAATTTCCTGTATTCGGTCTTATTTGATATTGTCATAGTCATTGCTTTTCTAAAGGTAATGATATTTGGTCTAATGTAATAGTCAATTTTAAGTAACTCTTTTCTTTTATTTTTAAAAAAATTACAACGTAAAAGATAATGAAATTCGTCACCTAATCCGGAACTACATTTAGTGCATATTCGTTCATTTAAAGGGGTTCGATTCCAAGTTCCAGTCTCTATCGGTAACCTGTGACCACGTGTCCTAAATTTGATAAGGTAAAACAAATATTTTGGTGGAGTGTTTATTAGATAATTTTCAAAACAAAATTCGCTTTTAAACAATTTATAATTCATACATTCATTGAGAAATAGGTCAGACAGTTTTTGTTGGACGGTGAGCTTTAACCATTTCGCATTAGAGAACTCGTGTGTCGACCATATGCCAGAAAGGCCACACTCGATAAGAATATTTTTAACATTGTTAAGCCAAGGGATATGTTTATGATTATTATTTACATGGTTGAATCGGTTCAATAAAATGCAGTATAATTTAAAAGTAAGCTTTATTGTTGTTGGAGCAATTGTAGTTGCCCAAAAAGATATAATTCGTGTTTTTATGTCAATAATTAAAGGTTTGACACCAGTTTCTCCGTATACCATACAATTTGGCGTACTGTTTTTCAATTTTAATATCAATTTCAAAATTTTAGTTGGACCCTTTCAATAATATCTACATTTCCGTATCCCCATATTTCGCAACCATAGAGGAGAATTGGTTTAACTGTTTTTATAAAAAGCTCAATTTGCATATCTATCGGTAGGGCAGGGTCTCTTGATTTTTTAACAAGTGAATACATTGCTTTAGTACATGTAGCTTGCCGGGCTATTGCACGTTTTGCATTAAGAAATGAACCACTTTTACTAAATAATATGCCCAGATATTTGTAATCTTTCGCTATTTCAAGCACTTCATTTTTATATGTAAATCTGTATTGTCTTTGCCTACCTTTTGAAAAAATAACAACATTAGATTTAGTAATGTTCACTTTTAACTTCCAGAGATCACAATACTGTTCATAGATATTTAAAGCATTTTGCAAGTCTTCGGCTGACTCTGATAGGATAACAGTGTCGTCAGCATACAAAAGTATAAATAACTTAACATAATTCAAAATCGAGTTGTTCGTTTCTTGATTTTTACAGGTAACTCCATTAACTGTTTGGGCAGAATTAAAAAACTCATGAAGGTCATTCAAATACAGGGAAAATAAAATTGGGGACAAATTCTCCCCTTGACGCACGCCAATGTTACATATAAAAAAGTTAGATTTTTGGCCATTTACCATTACACATGACTTTGCATGATCATACATATTTTTAATAACATTTAGAAATTTTCCTTGTACATTATAAGAAATAAGTTTGCCCCAAAGACCGTCGCGCCAAACTGTATCAAAAGCAGCTTTCAGGTCGAGAAATGCACAAAATAAAGATTTTTTAATATTGCCTAGATATTCTATCAGACATGACAAAACGAACATGTTATCTAATGTAGAGTGATGCTTCCTGAAACCTGCTTGGAACTGGTTAATGATATCATTTTTATCAGAAAAAGTTTTTAGTCTAGTATTTAATATTGCCATAAAAAGCTTTCCTAGACAGCTAACAAGTGTAATTGGTCGGTAGTTGGATGGGTCGGTTGGAGAGCCTTTATTTTTATATATAGGTTGTATTACCCCAATTGTCCAAGATTTTGGTATAACCCCTGTAGTAAAAACAATATTGAAAAGTTTTACATATATATCTTTCATCAAAGGCAACGATATTTTGATATGTTCATTCAAAATTTGGTCTAGACCATTGGCTTTATTGTTGTTTTAGAAACTCTTGTAAACATTTATTTTGGTCGATCAAAAATTCTGGCGAAATCCTGGATAAGTTTAAAGTTAATAATTACAAAGTAACTTCAGTCAGTACATACGATTTTTCTACACTGTATACCACTTTACCACATAATTTGATAAATGACAAGCTAACTGCCCTAATTCAAAAGACTTTTGCCAGGGAGAATGTTACATTTCTCGCCTGCAATTTCGATAAAGCTTTTTTTACTAGCTGTATTGTTAAACATTATACTATGTGGACCTGTGACGAAGTTTGTAAAGCCCTTTCCTTTTTATTGAACAACATTTATATAAGGTTTGGGAATGCAGTTTTCAGACAAGTAATCGGTATTCCCATGGGAACAAATTGTGCACCCCTTGTCGCAGATTTGTTTTTATATTGTTATGAAAGAGACTTTATGTTGAGTCTTTCTCCAGACACGCAGGCAGACATTATCACTGCTTTTAATAATACATCACGCTATCTGGATGATATTCTTAATATGGATAACCCGTTTTTTGGTCAATTGGTGGACACTATTTATCCCCGGGAACTCCAGTTAATTAAAACTAACAATTTGGATACTGGTGCTTCATTTTTAGATTTACATCTCTCTATTTATAACAATATTATACATACCAAAATTTATGACAAGAGGGATGATTTTAATTTTAGTATTGTAAATTTCCCCCATTTGGATGGGGATGTACCTCATGCTACATCTTATGGGGTATACATTTCTCAGTTAATTCGGTTTGCCAGAGCGTGTAGTTATGTTGAGGATTTCAATGAACGTAATCAATATATTACAAATAAACTTCTTCAACAGGGCTACCGTTATTACAAATTGCGTAAATATTTTGCTAAATTTTACTATCGTAATTCTGATTTGGTTTTGAAATTCAATAGTAATCTAAAGACTCTTCTGCGAGAAAGTATTTCAAAACCCGATTTTTATGGGGATGTGGTTTACAAACTTCGTAAGATTTTGGGTCATGGCAATTTTCCAACTGTATTTGCTAAAATTATAAAACGTTTTGTTAAAAGAGGTTACGACCCAACTGTTTTGAGACACACCGCATGTTTGGTGTTCAACCCGTTTACAGTTGGACGCTATGCTTCCCTCTTTGATTGTGTCTGACGGAAGAGGGGGAGGACTCTGTGATGGGCAGTTTTTAAATCCCACTGGGACGAAACTGTTTTGATTTCTGTGGCGTTCCCTGTTTGATATTATTTTTGTTTTTAGAGATTTCACAGCAAAATCTATTTCTTCGTAGGAAATCGGTCCATTTAGTTCAGTGTTTAAATTGTTAAGAATTTCTACAGGTATTTCGTAATTTTCATTGTTTTCATTGTCCAAAATTATGTTTTTAAAATGATTGTAAAGTACATTTAAATCAGCTTCTATGTTTGATTTTTTTCTACCACTTAAAGCTCTCCAGAATTGTTTTGGAGAAGACTTCTTTAATTTTTTAATTCTCAAAATATTCTTACGTTTATACTCTAAGTTTGTTTTATTGAGTATTTTCTTGTAATGCTTACTCTTTGTATTTAAATTTATTCTGTTTTGATCTGTTTTTCTTAATTTGTATTGAAATTTTGCCCTATGAAAATCTCTCCTAGAGTTTTTACATTCTAAATTGAACCATCTAGGTGAATTTCTTTTACTAGAAATGGTAGGAGCTTTTCGATGTAAATAACCAAAACTTGCTTTTGCACTTTCAATAAAAACAATAGAAATACTGTCTACAATACCTTCCAAATTTTCAATATTAACAAAATTATTCCTTTCTATGTCATGTAGAGACTCATACATTTGATTGATTTTGTCTAAGTCAATATTTTCTACAAAAGAATTTAATTTTTCTGAATTCCAAAGATTGACAGAGTCCACATGGTCACTGACAACAATTTTACTAACTACATTGTTTAAGTTTAGGTTCAGTTTAATAGGGTTGTGAACATCAGAATACAAGGGGCAAAACTCTAAAACTTCTAACAAATTTACATGTTTGAAAAGAGAATTTGAACATACAATAAAATCAACACAACTTGTACCTCTACATGTTGTTTTGCCTTCTAAGTCACCTTTAGTGCGCCCATTTAGAATAAAAATATTGTTAAATTGAACAAAATCAATAAATTTATAACCATAATTATTACAACCTTTATCTAAAGATTTTCTCTCTAGAGAAATATTTGTATTTTTGAGATGATCAAACTCAGATTGAAATTCGTAAAATAAATCATCTAAGTCATTTTCATGTAAAAATTCAAAGTCAGGGCATGTATAGTCCTTTAAATCTTTAATTCGAGAATTCCAATCTCCAATCAGACAAATAGATGAGTACTTATTATTAAAAGAATCCAATTCATTTGAATTTCTGTAAAAGGATCTTCAACAGAAAAATCAGAATTTTCCGGTGGCACATAAACTACACCGTATAAAATATCGTTCGTCTTAGTAAATTTCTTAGATAAAACGAACCAAAGAACAAGTTTACTTGGTGTTTCTATAGTACATACATACGGCTTAAGATAATTTTTTATACCAATACAAAGGCCACCTGAACGCCGTTTCATTATCTATTTCCTATGCTTAAAAAATAGATCAAAATTTTCTAAATTCATTGTACAAAGAGAATCAAGTTTTGTCTCCTGAAATAAAATAATATCAAAATTTTGAACAAAATCGCAAAATTCAGGACAAATTTGTTTACTTAGGAAACCACACGTATTCAGTGACAAAATAGAAATACCTTCATATAAGTAGTCACAATTTGATATTGATTGGTTATCTAATAGCGAGTCATTCGTTCCGCTTATAACTTCATGGTCACTTATCACGATACTTATTAACTAGTTAGTCAGATAAGTATCATGATAGTTACATAACTAGTTAACGACATAATTATCACGATGCTTATTAACTAGTTAGTCAGATAAGTATCGCGATAATTATGTGATTAACGTGTTATGTAACTAGTAAGTCAGATAATTATCGTGATAATAATGTGGTTAACTAGTTATATAACTAGTGAGTCAGGTAATTATCGCGTTAATTATCTGACTTACTAGTTACATAACACGTTAACCACATAATTATCGCGATACTTATCTGACTAACTAGTTAATAAATATCGTGATAATTATGTCGTTAACTAGTTATGTAACTAGTTAATCAGATAATTAACACGATAAGTATCTGACTAACTAGTTACATAACTAGTTAACGACATAATTATCACGATACTTATCTGACTAACTAGTTACATAACTAGTTAACCACATAATTATTACGATACTTATTAACTAGTTAGTCAGATAAGTATCGTGATAATCATGTGGTTAACTAGTTATGTAACTAGTTAATCAGAAAATTAACACGATAATTATCTGACTAACTAGTTACATAACTAGTTAGCCACATAATTATCACGATATTTATCTGACTAACTAGTTACATAACTAGTTAACCACATAATTATCACGATATTTATCTGACTAACTAGTTAACGACATAATTATCACGATACTTATCTGACTAACAGTTACAAAACACGTTAACCACTTTATAGATATCTAAAATATCATTATGTAGGTATCTGTTGGCAGTAGTGGGCAGTAACATACACTTTTTGTGTTGACATAAGTATCTGTTATCATAAAAATTATCGCGTTAATCAGATATTTATCATGATAATTAAGTGACTAACTAGTTATATAACTTGATAATTAAGTGGTTATGCGATGGCAGAAATATGCCACCATAGATTATTGACAGCTTTTTCATGAATATGTTTTAGTTTATTTTTAAATCATAAATGATACACTGAAAATGAGAAACAGTTACTAAATTGTAAATGCACAAACAAGATAGTCAAGTATTTGCTTTACACGAACCTATAATATAAATTTATTCTGTCTCTGTTATAAAGTCTGTAAAATGACTTTGCATCTCCCATTTCAAAATATTTACATGAAAACTTTGTTTATAGGCCCGCTGTGATACGTAGTATCACAGTTTTTCTTTTATAAGTATATCCCCCGCCGCAAGGAACATTGAAAGAATTACTGTTGCTGAGTGTAGATTTCTCTCAGAGGTGCACATTGTGGATTTCTAAAAGGCAAATAAAGATACTAATTCGTTCAAGTGATCAAAGAAAAGGCCTCTGTAAAGTAGGGTATGTGTATGATTTGTGAGCGAACATATTCAAATCTTTGACCTTAAGCTGTGACATTGACCTTTATTCAGCGTGGCCAGATCATTTGTTTTGCACATCGACTTGATGAGCTTAACATATGGCCTGTGTTTCATTACAATCCGTCAAGGGGTTAAGGAGATATGGAGCGGATAGGAAATGACAGACTCAAACCTTTGACCTTAAGTTGTGAAATTGACCTTGAGCTAGTGTGACCGGCTCATGGGTTCTGCACATCGTCTTGATGAGATAAATATCTGACATGACTTTCATCAAAATCCTTCAGAACGGACAGTAAATGTTTCGGATGGATGGAATGACAGAAGGACGGACAGAGTCCTGTCCTATATCCCCTCCCGCTTCGCGGCGGGGGATAACAAATATCGTCAACTTTTTAGCAAGAGGCACAAACGATTTAAACAATTCATCGCAGATGATAAACGTGTAGGAAAAAGGTCAGTAATTACGATGGCGTTGATAACGTCTATCGTGGACATTACTGAAGAGCATTCACGCATCACCATCAGGGAGCTTGTTACGTTGTTGTAGTGACTGAGTTATCGTTCTATAAAATATAACATCTAAATTGAAAACAAAATTTAATGTTACAGATTATCCGTCACGTTTCTAACCGCTTTGAACGTTCACATATCGTAGACGTCACGAACGTCACCAGACTGCTCCGGGGTGGCAAAGAAATGCATAACTGCGTACAAAAATGCATACAAACGTAATTATGAAGTTTAAGGTTTTGAAATGGCATTGTGATTTCTGAAAAAAATGTACTTTGCAGATAAAGTAATTATACAGAGTACGATAAAGAGTGGCATGCCTAATTAAATGTAACGCTGAAATTCTACTAATTTAGGTTTCAAGTAAAAAAAGTCCTGACCAATAAACACATGCAACATTGATCTGACCTTGGTATCAAGTATAGCGAATAAACCTTTAGAAGAAATTTCAGCTTCTATTAATAGTAACAGTGACATTGATACTGTTTCAGTGAACCTAATTCGATGTCATTTTTTGTCATAATTTCTCTATTCATTACACACTTTATGCAGAAAAGTTAAAATGTGTAATTTCAGTTGGTCTACTGTAAATGGACCAATTCTTACATCATTTTAGCCATATTGTTATTTATATACAGACAGTTCTTTCGATAACTGTTCTGCTTTTTAGGTAAGTATTTAACACGTAAATGTTTTATAAGTTTAGAAACAAAAACACAGGAATTGAAACTTCTTACCCTTCATAAAAAGTACTGTCGGCTGAAACGGCCCAAATGCTAAAGTTTAATCAAAAGAATATTTCGTAGATATAGAATGAAAACTGTACACAAAATAACAGCAAATACACACTATTAAATAGACAATCAATAATCGTAAACTAAATACACAAAAGTATGTGCATAAAATGCGTGAAATATTCACTCTAGTGAATTGTTAGACAAGATAACCAACTATAAGCAAAGTCTAATCCAATTCTAAACATGATATTTCTCCTAAATGCAAGGAAATCAGATAGGATAAAATATGAGTATAACAGAAGTTAACACAACCATATATATTCAATGTCATTGAAACAGTAAAACAAAACTTCACTTATTGCTCGTCTATTTTGAACAGGTTACCTTCCTCAGCAATATGAACCTGAAAGAAGATAATGATATATATTCAGAAATTACAACGAGTTTAATTCTTTATAAATGTTTATGCAGTATAATTACTCTGTTACTTACCGTCTTTCTAAGCCACTGTTAACAATTTATTGCCAAAATAGAAAGAGACAATATTATTCCCGTGCAAATAAAAAACAGTATAGCGACAAAACAGTTCCTCTAGACTTATGATAGTATACCTTTCAAACACATACATAGGCTGCAGGACATATGCTATTTAATTTTTAACATTCCCCTTCTCTGTCTTTCTCTGTGCAGCTGCTCGTTTATCCACCATATTCTCCATGTAATCCTCTGCAAAGTACAAAATCTGGCGCAGAGAAAGTAGTGCCAAAATGCTGATGTTGTCTTCAAGCTGCATCTCATTTTCATAGTTCTTCACAGGAAGTACGTTGCCACGTGGTAGACCAAGAAGTTGAGATGCTTTTTCGACGTGTTCTTCCACAGTTTGGCTTTTGAAAACTTGTGATACATCCTTCTCAACATCTTTACAAAGTTTGTCGACTTTCGTCAGAAGAAGTGCTTGTGGAATTCCTATCAAACAAAAAAAATCATTTCAAATATGTTTTGATTGTTTCTTTCCGATCATCAACAATATTAAGCCCCCAAAATTGACTGTGATACATATATATCTACAAAGATATCATATTATCTAAATGATCATATTCTGAACTGGCAGATCTTATAATGAATTCAAGACGTTTCGGGCAGCTCAAATTTCAATGTACATAAATGTTATTCATTTCAACATTTTAGGAGATAAACACCTCTCGACCTTACAGAAATTATATTAAAATCAGTATCTAGACAACTGACAAAGTTTAAGTCCTTTTTCCAAAATAGACGGGTTTAGTCTGTCTAAATATATATTTACATGTACTTGTATATAGCCATCATTTTGAAACTGTCAATATAAGTTACGAAAACAACTTTATTTATTGTTTAGTATTTGAGGGCTGTTTGATGACGGAAATCCCATGTGATAGGACATCCCAAATGGAATAACTTTAATTCATTACGTTAAAACTACAAAAAAGAAATACGAAATAGAATTTAAGTCAAGACATTTCTAAAAACAGAAGGAATATAAAGATTCGCCTAAATGATACATTTTGCTAGAAGTCCTAACTGACCGCGATGTCTTCAAAATTGAAATTATACATCCGCTCCCTCAGACCCATCAAAATAATTTCTAATTTGAAAATGTATCTTTCTTAATCAATTATAGAAAACTGGCTAAAATTAAACTACTTTTCAAAGCATGTAAATCGATGAGCAGTGAAAATTTACAGTGATATTGTCTATTTAAAAACTTGTATCAGTGTGTGACCAGTTGCATTTCTTACAGTTTGCCCTACTTTCCGATCCAATCAAATGAACCTATTTCATTAACAAAGCAAGATTTGTTTTCCATATTGTCTCAATATCTGCAATATGAACATATTAAAAAGGAGAACTGTGACATTACATGACTACTTATTTCATATGCAAAAATTGTCTACAGGTTTGACTAATCTGTAAGGCGATTATAGTTCCATATTACAGGAATAAACAAACTTATTGCTGCGGTTCGCTGACGCCCCCTTAGAATAAGTTTGCTTACTCCTAAACTATAAAGAGGATTATTATTGGTTTCGGTGTAATATCACATTTTATTTTATGTTTTCCAGTGAATTATAGTGTTCTCTCAGTGAAATAAAACTGATTTCAACATTAAGTTACGGAAACAACTTTGTATATTTTTAGTACTTGAGGGCTGTTTGATGACTCAAATCCAATGGGACAGTACATCCCAAATGGAATAACTTTGATTCATTACGTTTTATATAAAAATTTGCTGAATTAAACTACTTTTCATAACATGTAAATCGATGAGAAGTGCAAAATTACAGTGATATTGTCGATTTAAAAACTTTTATTAATGAGTGACCAGTCACATTTCTTACAGTTTGCACTACTTTCCGATCCAACCAAATGCCCCCATTTCTTTAAAAATAAGAGGGCCAAGATGGTCCTATATCGCTCACCTGAGACTTACTGATGACAATGTGTGACCAAACTTCAACCGTAAACTATATATCATAAACACAAACATTCTGTTTGACCTTTACAACACAAACCTGACCAATTTACATGATGAGTGGGTTGTAAGTGTCACCTGTATGGATTACAAAAGGCTTTTGAACGGGTGACCTAGTTTTTCACCCCAGATTACCCACATTCGAACGCGACCTAAATTTTATAAAGGCATTCATACTGACCAAGTTTCATAAAGATCCAATGAAAAATGCAACCTTTATGGCATACACAAGGTTTTTCTATGATTTGACCCCGTGACCTAGTTTTTTACCTCAGATGATCAATATTCAAACTCGATATAGACTGCATTAAGATTCATGAAGATCCAATTAAAATTGCAATCCATATTGCATAATCAAGGTTTTTCTATGATTTGACCCCTTGACCTAGTTTTTGACCCCAGATAATACATATTCAAAGAGGACTTTGATTTCATCTAGGCAGTCATTCTGGCCAAGTTTTATGAAGATACAAAGCAAAATTCAATCTCAAAAAATTCAACCTCTATTGAATACACAAGGTTTTCCTAAGATTTGACCCCGTGACCTAGTTTTTAACCCCGGATGACCCATATTCGAATTCAACATAGTTTTTATCAAGACAGTCATACTGACTACGTTTCATGAAGATCCAATGCAAAATGCAACCTCTATTGCATACACAAGTTTTTTCTATGATTTGACCCCGTGACCCAGCTTTTAACCACAAATAAACCATATTCAAACTCGACCTAGAGTTTATCAAGGCAATCATACTGACAAAAAATCACGACAATCCAATGAAAAATGCAACCTCTATTGCATACACAAGGTTTTTCTATGATTTTAACTCGTGACCTAGTTTTTGACCCCAGATGACCCATATTCGAACTCGACCTATATTTCATCAAGGCAATCATACTGAATAAGTTACATGAAGAGCCAATGAAAAACGCAGTCTCTATTGCATACACAAGGTTAAGTGTGGACAGACCTACGAAAGACAGACAGACGACGAACATCAGGCGATCACAATAACTCACCTAAAAAGCAAGATCTATTTTCAACATTGACTCAATATATGCAATATTAAATAATTATTTTGCTTCACTTCAAAACAAAAGTAGATCTGTGACATCACAGGACTTAGTTCAGCCCTAAATCTCTACTTATTTCAATGCGAAAATTGTCTACAGGTTGAACAAACTGTAAGCCGGTTATAGTTCCATATTACAGGAATAAACAAACTTATTGCTGCGGTTCGCTGACGCTCCCTTGCAATAAATTTGCTTACTCCTAAAGTATATAGAGAATTATTGTTCGTTTCGGTGTAATATCACATTATAATGGCCACGAGTAAAAATAACTACTTTTGGTGTCCACGAGTGAAATTAACGTTATTACATCGATACTAATAATTTTAATGTTTATTTTACGCTTAAAACTGATTGTTTCAATAAAATGGCAAAATCGCATGAAACGCCATCAGTAGGCATAGCACACATGGCGCCATTAAAATGACGTTATCGTCGTATGTTTTCTAGCATATGCTTTTTGAAGTTAATTCGGTTAAAGATTTTGATAATTTCACGGAGAAAAACGGTTTGATAACTGCTTCTACTAAAAACAAATCCAATATTAACAACCCTTCTCGTTTAAGTTTGAAAGCACTGTACCTTTCTGATTCATAATAGACTGGAAACTTTTCATTTTGTCTACGATTTTTGTCGGCTGAACTTCAAGTGTGGTAGAATCCATTACAAAAACTACACAATGAATTTTGTCGTCTGCTGTCGGTTTTGTTACAAAGCCGACCGTCTCTGGAGATATCGGAGACGCAGGATTTAACTGCAAATGAGCAGGTTTATTAACTAACCAAACTGTGTAGCAAAATTGTGGTGTCTTGGGGTAAACGGGAAAAGGAGTATTTTCTCTAAGAGACACATGTTACTGATAGATCATTCAAAAATAAAGTAAAACAAAATACCTAAGGGTTTTAAATACATAAATGTTTTCGTAATGAAGCGTTACAGGAGATCTATATTTAAGTATCATCTGTTAACGAAAGTGCAAAATTACTGGGTGGAAAATATAATTATCTGTTCAAAAATGAAATTTTACTGAAAGTTCTATAGTATTTCAAGTGCAGTGTGCAAGAACAATAACTCTACCTGGCCTACTTTTAGAGTTATTCCCCTTTATCAGATTTACTTTAACAGTTTTGTCCGGAGCATAACTCCAAAAGTACTTGAGGGATTTACTTCAAACTTAATACACTGACATAGCACATTGGTAGAAAGTGCAGTGTGTAAGAACAATAACTCTACCTTGCCTACTTTTAGAGTTATTCCCCTTTATCAGATTTACTTGAAAAAAAAGATTCCGGAGCATAACTCCAAAAGTACTTGAGGGATTTTCTTCAAACTTAATACACTGACATAGCACATTGGTAGGAAGTGCAGTGTGCAAGAACAATAACTCTACCTTGCCTACTTTTAGTCAAATAGAAAAATATCATACCTATACTGATAATGAACATTAATATAATTTTGCAAACCTTCTCTTCATTGCCTTATTCTTTTTCCACTTACTTGAAAAATGTACTCAGCATGACATAAATATACGGATTTTTAAGGATTTCCTCTCACCAAGTAAAATGTACGAAAGTACAACCTTCAGGTAACTTCTTCCCGGCGGGGGGATTAACCATGTGTAGCATGGCTCTTGTTAAACCTGGTAACTGACCGATCAAAGGCAGAAATCTTGATTTCAACCTTCAGCTACGTTGGTATTTGTTTTGTCTTTGATTTCGTTTATCGTAGTGATACATAATATCATTAAATTTTTAGGGGGTCGGGGCGTAGCATGTACGTAGTCTGCTGTTTTGTCTCACCTTTTAGGATATTTGTGTGTACAATTCTATGCCTTTTTTAGAATACGTTTTCATTCTTCTATATATCCTATTTATTACGACAAACGAATTCCAGCTCGTTTCAATTAAACATGTCGTATGTACATATTCTTACTTTATATAAGGGAGTTTTGTTAGTACATTGTACATCGAACAACTTTAGCCTGTTCAAATGTACGTAGACACATCAAAATGCTGATAGCAGTTTCTAAAACTTTCATATTGTCTAATATACATGTAGTTGTTTATCTCTGATATGGGCTTATCCCATTTTCCATATCTTATGTCCCCATAATTGGGCACATAAAAATCGCACCGCCCGGGTGTCCGTGCTTACATTCCGATACATAGGTGGCTATAGGAATAATAGGTACTTACTTTTTGATGCCATTCATTCCAAAAGCTCTTATGTGGCTATTTTTTTCTCTTACGTGGCTAAAAGAATAATAGAGTAGCCACATAAGTATCCAAATGTAAGAACGTCCGTCTGTCCGTCCGTCTGTTTGTGTGTGTGTCCTTACATTTTGTCAAGGCTTTTGTTGAAGGCTTTTAAGAATAACTTGGCACACATGTTCAGCACATCAAAACGACGTGTCGCGTGCAAGACGTACGTTAAGGTCACACTTAAAGGTAATGGAATCCTGTATATATGGACATACTCGTGTCCGGACTGTAACTTTGTCATGCATTGAAGGAATTTAAAATTACTATATACAATGTACAGATGTTCATTACATCAAGACGACGTGTCGCCTGCAAGACCCACGTCCCTACCTCAAAGGTTAAGGTCTCACTCAGAGTTTAAAGGTAATGGAATCCTGTATGTATGCACACATTCGTTTCCGGATCGTAACCTTGTAATGCATTGATTGATTTTAAAATAACTTGTAACAAATGTTCAGCACCCCATAATGACGTGTGGCATATGACACCTATGACCCTATCTCAAAGGTCAAGGACACACTTTGAGTTTAAAAATAATGAAATCCTGTATGCATGGTTACTCTGCCATGCATGGAAGGATTTTAACATAACATGGCGCAATTGTTGAGCACATGGAGAGGAAACCGTCTGTGAGACTCCTCTTTTGGGGGCATTCGTCACTCATGAGAGACATATCTTGTTTGATTTTAATTTCTTGGTGCATTCCAAAGAAAGATCAATGACTTATTTTATTTCAGTTTTAAACGTAGCTTTGGAAAAACCAACTCACGTGTCGAGCAATTATGTAGTGGGCCGAGCAGGTTATTCAAATGATGCAACAGACGGAATAACACATGCAGACATGATGTACGGTTCTTGCTTTCACTCCGCTTTTGAAAATAATCCATGGTTTTTAATCGACCTTCAAGGAATATACACACTTTACTGGGCGGAAGTTAATATGAGAATGGAATGTTGTGGTGAGTATGAGTACCAATTTCATTATTAATTATTACAGTAAACTAAGTGCATAATGAATTTAAGTTTGTTCCTTATATCCTGAGTACGTTATATCAATAAAGCATTTTCAGATTATTATTTAATAAGTAAAAAAGGAATTTCGCTATATCCAGAGTCGTTATATACGGAATTAACAGCATATTTGTATGTACACAGTACGGTAAAGAAAAATTCTTTAAACATGAAAAAAGTTTAGAAAATTAAAAGAAAACAAGTTATGCTTAACCATTGCTTTCAGTAGTGCATGCAAACACAAATTTATCATATCAAATTGACGGAAAATCATTTTATGACACAACGGGTCAAAAACGATTTTGTCGTTTTTCAACTATATTCAATAACAATAATAATAATAATTAGGGATGGGAACGAATATTCGAATATTCGAAAATCGGCCGAATATTCGAATGCGAAAATCAAATTCGAATATTCGTAAATTATTTTTTTTTTAAATAGGTAGCAATCTAAAGAATGCTAATTATGCCGAATAAAACCGTTTGTTCTGTATTGTTTGTTTAGAGCGTGTCAAAAATTTCCCAATTAACACGAAAATTGCAATGCATAATTGACAGGGGGGCATCGTTACGGATTAGCAGTTTGCATCAGGTGTTATTGTGGTGACTTTTTATCTTTTGTTCATTTTAATTGTCGCCTGTTTTATGTAACAAATTTTAAAAGTTGTTTATCTCACAATGTTCCAGGATCAACGTCATGTTTACGGAAACGAATAACCAATCACGCTTATACCGATATAACTCTTTCGTTGTCCAATCATTCAGACTAACTCAACTATTTTCCTTTAATAAATATGTTTGAAATTATTTTTAACATCCTTACTTTAAGTTTGATCTTCGATAAACGATATTAATTTACTGTACGCTCTATCAATTAACATGCCTCCCTCGCGTGTTTTGACTTATTTCACGCGATCTGTTGAGTTGATGCTTTGATAAATTGACGTGTGCTATATTTTATGTACTATGTACATGTTGATCTTTACGCATGTAAATAAAATTATCAATGTTTATTTATTTATTTGTTTTCCCGTATCTTCCCTGGAAAAATTAATCCAGTTAAAGTAAACGCCAGTTTCAACAGTATTTCAGCTATGCCAGGCGTATTAAGTAGTTTTCTGCCACAAACTCCGCGAACCCACAGCCCTCCATCAGCGAGAGAAAAAAAAAAATTATTAATATTATACACAAGAAAAATATAAAAACCGATTGAAATATTATCCAAACTTTTATTTGCGAAAATTATTTTTCTTTCCATATAAAATTATACAGTTAGACATTCATAGTTTATAGAAAAGGGAGGTAATCTCTTTTACTTTAATTCCATTTTAACGGCTATTCTGAAAGAATACAAATTTGTTTTTTTTTTAAAGTGACATTATGCGCATCTTTTTCAAGTAAAAATCCAGCTGAAATTGGTGTGTATACAAAAGCGTAGAGGAAATAATAGCTTTTAACCCAATACACACCAAACTCTTCCCGCTCCCAGTATGAAAAAATAACCTTCCAAATTTTGATTTTCTTATTTGACTGGGAGAGTCAATTTAAGAAAAGAGCAACTGCATGCAGGAGTTGCTTCCCTTCCACTGTCAAAATCTCTACAAACATCAAAAAAGACACAATCAACTATCATTTTATCAGTCCGATTTTTTTATATCTAAAGCACCAACTTCAAATACTAATGCGGCATAATCATTAATTTAACGCATTTAAATGCACAGCAACCAAACATTGCTTCTATAAAACTATCACCAAAGATGCACTTTGTGCAGTAAGATGCGCATAATGTCACTTTAAATCTTTATACATACAAATATTTTACGTAATACAAAGATAAAATCGTGAAATGTTAGCCAAACTTCTCCTTGTGGAAAATTAATAATTTGTTTCTTTATATACCGTTTTAAAGTAAACACTTTCATACTAAACATACTGTAGTGGCGTATCCGTCGTGTTAAGAAAATATACATGGACACCACAAAACGAATATTCGAATATATTCGAATATGCCAAACCGAATATTCGAATATTGATTTTAGTATTCGTTCCCATCCCTAGTTAAAACTGATACAATATTAAGTCTTCTTTCATCGTAACTGTAACCTTAAGACAACTTTCTGTAGAATGGGTTAACATCTGTTAAAACTTTTAACTGATTTATTCAAGTAATTATACATTCAAGCATGTTCATACATTGACATATTGAATACTTGTCAAAATAATTTAATTGTCAAAGGTATTGTTTTTTTATCCCCCCGCCGAAGGCGAAGGGGATATTAGAAATGGTCTTCGTCCGTCCGTCCGTGCGTCCGTCCCAATTTTGTCCGGAGCATAACTCCAAAAGTACTTAAGCGATTTTCTTCAAACTTCATACACTGACAGAGCACATTGGAAGGAAGTGCAGTGTGTAAGAACAATAACTCTACCTTGCCTACTTTTAGAGTTATTCCCCTTTATCAGATTTACTTGAAAAACATTGTCCGGAGCATAACTCCAAAAGTACTTGAGGGATTTTCTTCAAACTTAATACACTGACATAGCACATTGGGAGAAAGTGCTGTGTGCAAGAACAATAACTCTACCTTGCCTACTTTTAGAGTTATTCCCCTTTATCAGATTTACTTTAAAAGTTTTGTCCAGAGCATAACTCCAAAAGTACTTGAGGGATTTACTTCAAACTTAATACACTGACATAGCACATTGGTAGAAAGTGCAGTGTGCAAGAATAATAACTCTACCTTGCCTACTTTTAGAGTTATTCCCTTTTATCAGATTAACTTGTCCGGAGCATAACTCCAAAAAGTACTTGAGGGATTTTCTTCAAACTTAATACACTGACATAGCACATTGGTAGAAAGTGCAGTGTGTAAGAACAATAACTCTACCTTGCCTACTTTTAGAGTTATTCCCCTTTAACAGATTTACTTGAAAAAAAATTCCGGAGCATAACTCCAAAAGTACTTGAGGGATTTTTTTCAAACTTAATACACTGACATAGTACATTGGTAGGAAGTGCAGTGTGCAAGAACAATAACTCTACCTTGCCTACTTTTAGTCAAATAGAAAAATATCATACCTATACTGATAATGAACATTAATATAATTTTGCAAACCTTCTCTTCATTGCCTTATTCTTTTTCCACTTACTTGAAAACTGTACCCAGCATGACCATAACTATATGGCTTTTTAAGGATTTCCTCTCACCAAGTAAAATGTACGAAAGTACAACCTTCAGGTAACTTCTTCCCGGCGGGGGGATTAACCATGTGTAACTTGGCTCTTGTTATAATGGTGACAAGTACTGTAATTTTTTGTAAATTCGTGGACGTAAAATTCCATAGACTTTTAAATTAATGCAATTTTATGTGAACTTGAATTCGTTTATTTCATTTTATATACAAATTTGTAATGTAAACTTTTGTTTACGTTGGGATCTTAAGTTCGTAGATTTATCCACCCTGGGCTCGAATTCGGTGCAATGTTATGCCCCGCACCCCCTCGAGCATTAATGATTTCACAAAACATCATGCATGCGTCAATTTGTGGTTTCATTGTCCTTAAGTAAATTACTTCAGTGATAATTGACAGAAAGCAGCATGTATGACATGGGTCTCTATTCGCGTAGGTATTATTGCATCACGCACATTTTCATTACAGGTTAGAATTAGACAGTTTAATCTTAAACAAAGTTTACCGTGTGCACGACAATTAAGAATGAGAGAGGTATTTGTTTTCTTGTCGTTATAAGGAAATTATTATCTTCAGATTTAATACTGAAAACGTAAAATTGCATTCGTAATTATCTTTCGACTTATTACTTTCCAGTTGATGGTATGTGGGGTAACTGGCGACCCT